>LPNX010153385.1:0-41684 GCA_001517045.1 Pseudotsuga menziesii | reverse complement strand
ATTGCTAAGGAAAGGAGAATCATCACAGTAAGAGGTAGCTGCTAACCCATCAACTTAAAACTTAAAGATAGACAGGTTCAAGGGAATATTTGTGAAGCAAAGAGATTCACAAAAGAATTATTTATCTTGAATCAAACAAGGACATGCATATAGTCATAGATATCATGAATTCTACTCGAGCAGTTGGACTCGCTCCACTAAGTACTAGAACCTTGGAAAGAACTCTATAGGAGGTCAAAGTTACTACTCCTTCACAATTTCCTTGTCCATTTTAGGTAAGTGAAAATGAAATCTGAATAGTTCATATTTGTCTAATCATAAATTATATGGAAAATGGTATGAGACATAGTTATCAAGGTTAGTGTGGCATTTAACTACACCTAGAATATGATTATGGAGTTGTGCATGAATACAATTGTGAAGGGAGCATTGTCGTGCAAAGGGAGGCCACCTGTTAACGAGGGATGAGGGCATTGTTGTGTGTAGGGTAGGATGTCATCAAGGCTATGTGAAGGGTGCATTGGCATGTGAGAGAAACCATTTGTTGATGAGTGGATGAGGGCATCACCATGTGTAGAGTAGGTCATGTATTAGAGCCATCTATTGGCAATAGAGAACGCCCATTGTTCTACAAAGAAGTGCTAAAGAGAAACATTTTCATATTCAAAGAAGAGAGGATGTAGTGGGTGATAGATAGTATTCACTAGTTTGAGATGCTTGTGGATCTAGAGGTTCAATATCATACTTTATGATGGTTATGAGACACTGCAAGCGCTAACGGTGTTCATTGATGTTAGGAAAATTGGATCATAGCAAGGGCAGCCCACCACAGAAACTGGAAGTCTTCATGGACACTGGAAGTGACCTTGTATGGGTGCCATGTACTGAAAACTCCTCAAAGCCTTCATTTGAATGCATAATGTGTGAGATTAAGACATCCCCACATTCTCAGCCTTTCAGTCTCATTCAAGCAGGCGTGAATTCTGCAGCTTTGATTCATGCTCTGCCATTCACAACTCAGATAACCCCAAAGATATCTACACCATGGTAGGATGCCCATTTGAAAGTATTGACATGGAGCCCTGCCTGGACCCCTATCCAGCATTTTATTATGCCTATGGGGATGGCAGCTTAAGGGGTGAGCTGATGAGAAACAAGCTCAAATGGCAAAATATCAGCAAAATATTGGCGAAATATCAGCTGAATCAAGAGTTTCTTGGATTTATATTGCTCAGTTTGAAGAGGGAAAGCAGAGGAAATATTGAAAAATTACCACTGACATCATGATATACTACAATTCTGTCATCTTGGCAATATTATGGCTGGAAAAAATGCTTTTTAAAAAATATTAAATTTGATAATATCATGATATTTTGAAATTTTTGTGACATATCAGCAAAATATTGGCAAAACATCAGCTGAGTGAGGAGTTTTTTGGATTTATATTGCTTAGTTTGAAGAGGGTTATTGACAACTAAAGGGTTATTCATTGTTAAAACTTGCCTATAAAAGGGCTAGAGGGAGGGGGTTGCTTCAAATGTTTATTGGTTGAATATTTTTATTTTTATTTTTCAAGCTTGCTGATATTTTCTAATATTTTCCATTATTTTCCCTGATGTTGTCGATAAGTTTCTTTTTGGACCCTCTGTGATATGTTCACCGACACCATGTGTGCAACATTTGTTTATAGTATGGTTCATCAACAGCTTGGTTCATGAACTGCTTCTGTTTTAGTGTTTTAAAAACCAGCCGAGTCCGAGTCCGAGTTGGCCGAGTTGGCCGAGTTTACCCCCGACCGAGCTGACTCGGCCTACAACTCGGCTCGGGTGGCCGATTTTATACTTAGTCGGCCGAGTTGGGTCCGAGTCGGCCGAGTTAGGGTCCGAGTTGGCCGAGTCAGCCGAGTTGACCGAGTTGCAACCCGAGTCAGCCGAGTCAGTTGTGGCAAACACCCACAAGAATGAAGACTCCAAAATAACATGTTTATTTTTTATTTTTAAGATTTCTTTTATTCTAACCATAACCTGAGGCCATAAGATAACCCCCTGCCCCTCTATTTGGCTCACATTTCTGCTGTAAGATGTTTGTGAGCATTTGGCATTATTGTTGTTTGGATTCATGGAGGCTTGGAGGAGCGTCCAAATAATGAAGAACAATCAACATGATTGGAGGAGTTGGACTGTTCGAGACCGATTTTCTGTTACCTAGATGTATGTTAGCTTCCAGCTAGCCATTGTTTCGTTTTTTCTCATTAAATTGACAAATATCAGTCCTGTTTTCTATTGTTTGCTACCACACTGAAGGTTTGAAGGTGCCAGCGTTTGAACTTTGAAGTTACAGCATACAGCATGAAGGTTTGAAGGTTTGAACTTTGAAGTTTGAACAGCCTTACAAATTACAATTATAATTTAGTTATACATTGTAATACATTATACATTAGGCTGTAATACAATTATAATTTAGTTGAACAGCCTACATGTATGTATAATGTCGTTATAATTTATAAATTACAATTAAGTTTTAATTTTTATAATGTAGTTATAATTATAACAGCCTAATGTATTACAATTATAATGTATAATATATAATGTACATTGTATAGTTATAATTATACATTATACAGTACCCTTCGTGCAATTTTGATATGTTCACCCTTATATGGTATATATATGATCATACTTTGGATTTTTTGTCTCTAATGCGCTTTGGAATGATGGATTATAATCTTTAAAATATATTTTTTCTTTAAAAATTAAATATTTTACGTGTTTCTTAGTAAACCGAGTCATTAAAATCAAACCGGCCGAGTTATTGTCGAGTCCGAGTCCAAGTCCGAGTTGACCCTCGGCCGATTCCGAGTCTGAGTCCGAGTTTTAAAACATTGTTCTGTTTAATGATTTTGTCCTCAGAAGGTTTGAGATTCATAGGATGGTTAAGGTTCAATATGAGGCTTGGTTCTCTAAGAAATGCTACTTCTTAAGGACTTGTTTTCATGAATGGGGGTTTTAAATTTAACATCTTGGATCTTTCCTGTCACAAAGTGTTTTTCCAATGAGAAATTGAAGGTATTCCTTTTTCAGTTGCCCTTAGATCAAGGAGGTGGTGAAGGCAAAGCACTCTATATTGATGCCGAAGGAACCTTCAGACCGCAACGGCTTTTACAGATTGCAGAAAGGTATGAAGAGCTTTTTACTTTTGGTTTTGAAAGACTGAATAGTCAAACTTTTAATATTTTGCGGTCCTACAGGTTTGGGCTCAATGGGGCAGATGTGTTGGAGAACGTTGCCTATGCCAGAGCATATAATACAGATCATCAATCTAGGTTGTTGATGGAAGCAGCTTCTATGATGGCAGAGACAAGGTATGGAACTTTGTTTACTGTTAAGTTCTGCATGTGCTACTGAATCTTGTTTATGCCTTAAATGGTTCAAGATGCAACACCTTTCATTTTTTGTTTGTTGCAAAAGTAGATGTGTTTCATAAACAAGAAATTATTCTTACAGATTAAACCTACTGAAGGATTTAGGTGCTTATTTTTGGCAATATCTCTACTGTGTGATTTTCTTAGAGACTCCAACTTATTCTGTTTCATATATTTTGAAACTCAGCATTTCAGAAATGTTTCCTGTTTCATGCAGTTTTAATTTCATTTTTTTCTAACTGTTTCAAACTCTCTATATAGTTCACTGATTTAAGCCTTCCACGCTGTTTACTTTTAATTTGACTGTTTGAATCCCTCCTTGATGTTTATTTTTAATTTGGTTGTCTTAAGCCCTCCATGTGGTTACAGAGGTGTTTGAAGTGCAATTGCTTTGAAATTACTGCAGAACTGAAACAAGTACCTCACTTTAGACTGTTTAACCAATTATATGTTTTTCAAATTTGCATAGATGTTTGCACAGAAAAACTAAAAGAGGCTTGGGGCATAAATTGCAGTACTTTTAAATTCTATACTCTTCAAATGGGGATGCTTTTCCCAAAAATTCCTATCCAGGGATTGATATTGAAGGTCAGATCCCTCTCTAAGAGCGAAAGGCTCTTTGGGATGTAACTTGTTGAACAAAGGATTAAAGTGATGCATCTTGCCAAGTGCAATCAGACAAGATATAAAAGTCAATATCCCAGAGAGAATGACAATGTTTTATGTAAAAGTTTAGTGGATTCTTATTTGAAGGGCAAAATATTGCAACGTTTCCATGACTAGTTATCAAGTATGAAATTATTCACTATTCTATGACTTTGCATTTCTGACACCAAATATTTTAAATGTTTTCTCTATATGCTGGGATTTCCAGAATTGTTCTTATATATGTTCTTTCATGCATTGGATTTCACTGTTGACAGGTTTGCTCTAATGATTGTGGATAGTGCTACATCACTTTATAGAATAGAGTTTGTAGGCAGAGGAGAATTGTCAGCAAGGCAGATGCATCTTGCCAAGTTTCTTAGAAGTCTTCAGAAAATGGCAGATGAGGTAGGCCCTTTTTATCATTAAAAAAGGGTTCCGTTGACTGTAGTTCTTTTGAAACAGATGCAACTTATATTTCATTAATGCACAAGAGCAATCACGTAATACATTCATACATTATTCATACTAGGGTTTGAATTGCAAGAATCATGAAGATGATAGAAAGTGTATACTTATGGATTGTTGTGTCCAGTTTGGTGTGGTAGTTGTGGTGACCAATCAAGTTGTTGCCCAAGTAGATGGTTCTGCCATGTTTGCAGGTCCCCAACTGAAGCCTATTGGAGGAAACATTATAGCTCATGCTTCTACCACAAGGTTTGGAAAATGACCTTAATTTTCTTCTGTTACTTGTCCTGTCAACAGTTATAGATGAATTATGTTTTAAAATTAATAATTCCAAGCACCATGGCCTTTCTGTTTCTTCACAATAACAGGATTTCCCTCTGCAAAGGTCGAGGTGAGGAATGCATTTGCAAAATGATCAGCTCACCCTGCTTACCAGAAGCTGAAGCACGCTTTCAAATTGCTCCAGAAGGTGTTGTTGATTGCAAAGGCTAATAATTCTGAGATCTCTCTGTTGTACTAATGTGCAATTTTCAAGGCTGCTTGCATAATCTGATGTACAAGTCAACCCGGTCATAAATTTTTGATAGGTCGAGTTATTCATTTTTAATGATTTGGTTCTTAAGAATCGAGTCTTACATGTGCATATGCTGGAATGCATGGAATTTTCAAGCCCAATTATCTGTCATTTCAACTTATGCATGCTCATTATATGATTCAATAATGGCCGAGGCTTCTTTTTAGTTCAAGTTCTGTTCAAGTCTATGCGGTTTTATGTAACAGTTATTGTAATTAAATCCACAAACAAATTATGTGTCTAGATATTTGTTTGGTAGTATGTTTGGGGAACAGTTCTTACAATATTACTTTCTGAATTTTATGAGGTGTTTGATAATGTATTAGTCTTCTCACCAGGGAAGGAAAGATGATATAGTCGATATGTCCCATGGAAAGGATCTATACAAGCTATCTACAGAGCCGTATGAACCTTTGTGGGTCAGTGGAGGTGGACACTGCAACCTAGAACTTTACCCTGAGTACTTCCAGCATTTGAGGAAATTTATCGAAGAAATCCAAAACTCAACAAAAAATAAATTGAGTCAGATTCAGAATAGTCTTCAACAATCACAGCGTAACAAGTGCTTTAGTGTCTTGTGTATGGCTGATCTGTGCCCACCCTAAAACGGGATTGGATTCTTCTTGTTCAAGGAATGACCAAATGCAGTTGAGATTCAGTTTTTGTGTTGATTGAGTTCCAATGAATGGTAATATCATTTTCCTTACTTTGATAAATACAAGTTTTGATTTAGTTGTGAATAACGTAAGTCTCTTTATGGGTTCAGAACTGTAGAAAAGGCCATGTTTGTTAAGTATCACAAGATGCTTACCTAAAGTTAGAGTCGAGCATCCACCACCTATCAAAAGATGGGATGCTGTGTCATATTGGTTAATGCCACACTTGGCTTGGCAATGGTCACAATGGCTCTGCTATTTCACGGGATGAAACATACCACACTCCAGTAATCTGGCATTTGTATTTAAAAAAAGAAAACACTTATAGCCGTCGGTTAAGCGACGGCCTGTAGGTGAATTTTAAAAAAAAAAATTTCAATACCGTCGCTTAATCGACGTTTAAGTTTTCATAATCCGTTGGCTAAGCGACGGGTTTTATTGGTGAACTGACGGTGATGCTGTAGAAGCGACGACCTGTAAGTGTAGTTTAAGTGACGCATGTTTAAAGTTTAATATGAATTAGATGTCGGATAACCGACGCTTTACATTTAACCGACGGTAAACTGAGCTGTCGCTTAATCGACGGATTGGAAAGATGTCGGATAACCGACGAAAATCCACCGACGCTTAAAAAAAATCATAGTGTCGTACATGCGACAGGGAAGTGTCGAAAATATGACAATACGACCGTCGGATTTTTGGTCGAAATGTAGTTGTGGGTAGATTTTTTTGCTTATTAGTGTGTTTGGAAAAATAAATTGGATTTTATGCATGTTTGTCTTTGGATCTTATTGTCTTTTATTAGAATTACAAATGATGAAATCTATGTGGTAATATTGCTCCTCTTCTTGATTCTTAGAGGGTGCTAGCTCAATGGAAGAGCACCTGCTTTACAAGCAGGAGATTGGTGGTTCAATTCCTCCATGCCCTAATGATATTGTAATGTATTTTTAAAGGTAAAAAATGTAGTAGTGCAAGATGGATGCAATATTAGACGCAATACTAAATGCAAAACATGATGTAAAAGTGGACATCACACCAAACACAAAAGTGGACACAAAATACGACCTTATGTCAGATGCAAATGTGGACACAAAAATGGATGTCACACTGAACGCAAAATTGGATGCAAAAAGAGACTCAACACTAGACATAATTAATGACTCAAAACTAGATGTAATAATAGGTCCAAAAATAGATGCAACAATAGATGAAAAAGTGGATTCCTAACTAGATGTAAAATTGGACATTAAATTGACCACAAAATATGGTGTATCGATGGACATAAAACTAGGGGTAACACTAGGTGCAAAACTAGAAGCAACATTTGGCGCAAATAAAAACTTAAAACGAGACACAATTTTAGATGCAAGACGAGACAAAACATTGGATATAAAACTAGACATAATATTGAATGCAAGATGGGATGCAACATTGGACACACAACTAGATGCAATATTAGATACAAACATGGGCGCAAAACTAGGCATAACACTAGGCGCAACACTGGGTGCAAGATTGGGCTCAAATATAGATGCAAAAAAAGACATCAATCGGGATGCAACACTAGGTGAAAACCTAGATGCAAAATATGACGTAAAACGAGATGAAACATTTGGCACAAACATGGATAAAAAAAAATACGTAAAACAAGATACAAAATTAGATGCAAATGGGGATGCAACATTATAAGTAAATTTTGATGCAAAACTAGACGCAATATTGGGCCTAAAATTGGATGCAAACCTAGATGCAGAATTGGACACATAATTTTATGTAAAACATGGTGCAAAATTGGGTGCAAGACTCGATGAAAAACTAGGAGCAAAATAAGACGCAACATTGGATGCAAAAATGAGCGTGAAACTGGGTGCAAACAAAGATGTAACAAAGGACGCGAAAAAAGATGTAATAGAAGTTGAAAAATTGGGCACAAATAAAGGCGTAACATTAGATGAAAAAAATTGGGTGCAAAAATGGACACAAAAATGGATGTTAAAAAGGACGGAAAAAAAGATGCAATAGATGGCATTTTACGAAAATGTACAATAGCACCTGGTTTAGCGCCGGATTGTTCACCACAATTATGAAAAAATTACACTAAAATCCGGTGCTAAATTCGACGCTAAATCCAGTTTTTGTTGTAGTGCGTGGTCCTTATATCGTCAAGCGTGTGTTAGAGAAGGGTGATTATGAGTTAGTGTATTATGAGGGAATGGCCTTATTGGAGCCTAGAAATGGGATCTATCTCAAGAAATACTATGCATGATTTTCATCCAAGGCTGGTTGTTGTATATTAGTGTACAATTTTGCATAGTTAGGTCTTTTTCTTATGATGATCGGGTTTGTGATTAGTTTCCGTTTATTTTGGCAGATGTCAATGGAATCTTCCACCTACATAGGATTCACAGATGGTGCGAGCCATCACACTCAACACTCAGCCTCTATTGCTTGGGTGATTTATACTCCTATGGGTCAGGTACTGTCTTCAGGAGGCATATGTCTATGGCCATCTTCCAACAATGTTGCTGAATATAGTGTCGTTATTGAGCTTTTATAGGATGCCATTTCACATGGAATTCTTTCTCTTGAGGTATGTCTTGATTTGGAGTTAGTAGTGTCACAGCTGAATGGTTTGTACCATGTTAGAGATCTGATGTTATTAAGAAGACTCTTACGTGTGAGATTATTAGAATGACAATTTGACAATATAACATACATACATATTCCAAGAATTAATAATAAAGTTGCTGACTCATATGCTAACTACATGTTAGATTGTCATTTATTTCATACACAATAAATTCATCACAAACACAAATTTTTACACATGTAAATAAATAAACCGATCACCATAAAAAAATTTATATAACATCCAAAATGTGGTAATACATAATGTCATGATATAAAAATGGGGCTCTCGAGCCACCAGAATATAATACATCGTAATACAAAATGTGTCACTCCCAAGTATCTAAGCTTGTGGAGGAGGAGGGGGGTTGTGATCATGGAAGGTCACTACGGCTCTAGCTAGCCATCAGAATAATCGCACCCATGCTCGTGGTACACCCACCACCTGGCACTGCATATCCTCAGGAAAGTCCTTGACTTGTTCCATGGGAACTCTATGTGTCATCCTAATGAAGTTGGTATGAATGCTCTAGAGCATCTGCTCTGCATCCACACCTGTGATATCATCTCCTCTTCCCCTCTCTCTGTGATTTTGGGAAAGCTTCAGGCCACTGTGGTCCCACATCTGCATGTAGATGGTAGATGTCAATATGTATTGTCACCCAAAAATATGTCTTTTGATTTCATATAATCAGAAAACGCAAAAAAATTAAATAACTCAAATTTTTTTAAAAAGAGGGTCGAGATTTATTACCTATATCGCCATATGCTGATCTTGGTGGTAGCGGCATGTCCGGGTCCCCCCGAAAATCTATCCCCACATTGGGGTAGTATTCAATGGCAACTATCTGTCATCACCACCAAGGAAATAAATCAGTTGGGTAGGGGTTGGCCACCCTACCTCCCCCTAGTTTGTGCATAGCATCCGCCCAATGCCGTTGGGCTGGATCTCGAACCCCATGAAGAGGAACGTCAACTCTGGGGCTAAATCCTAGAACACGCTCGAAGAAAAACATGCTCAATATGATACTGAACCTGAAGTTCCACTCTCTACCTGCCTTACACTCACTGAGATGATGTTTCATGTTTCTCAGTAGTGTAGTGCTCCAGTCATAGACCATGGGTCGGATACTCTCAACTGCATAGAACATCAAAGGCTGCGAGGCCTGGTGGAGTGAAGCCAAGCCTACTATCCTGCCCAATGTCAATAGTATGGCCTTTAGGCCCAGCACATGTATAGAGTTGGTTGGGACCTGACTCTCCACCTTCTCTGTGTCTGGATAGCAGTACACTACAATGTACTCATCAATAGTTAGGCCACCTCTCGGCCCACCTCGAGAGCGAAGGTTCACTACTTCCCCCTGTCAGGAAAGTCCAGTAATAAAGTATATGTCCTCCACCTCTATGGTGAGGGACATCCCATCTATCTGGAAGGACTCAGAGTCTAGATCCCAATAATCCACCAGTATCTACAATAGTCCTGGTTTGGCCCTCAAGCCGCCAAGACAACAAAACTTGTAGAGTCCACATGCACATAGCGCTTGTTGAGCCATTAGATCGGCCCTTACTGCCTCCTCTACATCACCATGTTCATGCTCTCTCCACTCTAGGACCATCCTGCACAAAAATTGTAAGTTTTCCCATTAGATTACTCAAAAAACCTTTTGCGCGGCCGCATACGTGACTGTTTTACAAACAACTGCATATGTACGCAGGTTTGGGGGCATTTTCTGCGTATAGCCATCCCTATATGCGAAAAAACCATCGATTTTCGTGTGGGCCACAGTGTCTTTCTTAGTTTGGCCTAGAAACCTTAAATGACCATGGAATTTGATAAAAATTGCATTGAAATGGAAGAGAAGAGCATGGGTAAGTACCTGGAAGAAACGGTAATGGATTTCGCCGGCTGGATCTCCTATAATTCTCTGTTGAAAATCTGAGCTCAATTGGGTAAAAATTTCAAATGTTTTATAATGTTTTGAAATATTTACTATTTATAGAAATTTTTCAAATTTTTGAAAATTTTTACCCCTTTCCTATATTTTGGACTATTTCTAATCATTTTGGACCGTTTTTTACCTACTTATTGATGTAGGAGACCTTTTTGAGTGTCGTTTCCGCCGTTGGATTGATCCGTTCATGCCGATTTCAGGTATCATCTCTAAACTAGCATATAGGTTAGGTTTCATCACCATTTTCATTTTGCATGACCTTATGACTGTTTCATCATAACCTTAGGTACAAACCCACTCTATTATGTCATGGAACCTGCTTGCTATTTTAGAAGTGGCATGATACGAGTGGTAGAGCTTGACCTTACATGGGTACCCTAGTTAGCACCTTATTTTGGCTTTGGTGCCCATGCTGACATTTTGTCTTTTAGGGTGTCAGAGTCCGTTGTATAGTATTGCCATGACATTTCACAAGAGACTCATACTCCTCTTGATCTTTTGCTGGCCTATTTCCCTCAGGACTCCTGTATGTCAAGTTGTAATTGCATTATCATGAGATTTTTCTGCCTTATTAAGCTTTATGTCGGCTTCCCTGACATTGTGTTTCATCCATTTAGCCCGAGCTTGTCTCATGTCTAGCCTTGCAGAGCCATTTTAAATATCCTTTTTAGCTTGATTCCCTTTTTACCGGGAGGGGATTTTCCCCCGAGTGTCGATATCCTACACATGTGTCCTTGCATTGAGCATAGGTATGTTCCACTACTTGGAACTAGTTTTTTTTCCCCTATGACACTCGTCTCCTCCTAGTCTATAACTACAAAGCCATTTTATTCTTTTTCAAGCTTTTTAAATAATTGAAAAAGTCCAAAAAAATAAATATAAAACCAAAAATCCGGACAAGGAAATATGTTATCTTTGGTAGTTGTTGAGTCGTGTCTCCTTTGAACAGAGCACTATATATCACATCCATTGGTTGGGTTTATAGTTTGACTTTAGGAGTTGTACTCATTTATTTGATTTTATCTCCACCGACTGGTTAAGCTTCCAGTCCCTATGGAGCATCTGTCGATGTCTCCTGTGTCGCAAAGATGTCCCAGTTTGTATATCAAGTCTATGCTACCTTTATTCAGTCACCATAAGCCATTATTCTCTTATTCGAAGGAAGTTGAACCCTGATTCGGCCATTCCTTAGTTATATTGACTTTGCATGTCGGCCATTCCTAGTACAGTTACTGGTTCGTGCACCTTATGATCGAGTCCTTCAACATCATACAGCTTTGTTGAGTACCTCATGTTGGATGATGGGGGATTCCTTAATGCCCTCATTCCAACAGATTTCATCCCATCGACTTCAGATCAATTATTCTGGAATTGGAATCTAGAGTCATTTTGAGTGCCTTGAGACTTGCAGTCATTAGTCACACAGGTTCTCTCGCCATCAACAGTCTTTGGGAATACATCAATGTCCCCTGATTGATGGAGCCTCTCGAGTGTTCGACCTCAACACATTTATTCACACTTGTTAGTTTGCACTCTACTACCTTGATTCCCATTTTCATTATCGGTGGGTGATCTCGTGTCTGTTAACGGTATACATTAATGACCGGTAATCAGACGATGGACTATTATGTTCGACCTCGACACCTCTATTCACATAGTAGGACATCTGCTCATAGTGATTTGTGTAGAAGACCTTCCAGATTGGTGGCATCTCTTATATGCTACCTACTTTATCGTGCCAGTCTTCATGAGATTTCAGCTCTCGTGACTTGATTCCAGTATATGTCAGAAATTTCCAGCTATTATGGATATCTTGATCCATTTTATATCTTTATCTATTATGGAGATCATGGTCCTTTGTATATCTTCATCACGGAGATTCCAATCTATGTATATTTTACGTGGCGATGACCACTTAATTGATATCTTTTATCATGCCTATTCATGGCCATTGTACTCTTATGTATTCAGGACTGCTATATGTATTTGTAATGATGTGAAGAGTTGTATCAGTGTACTATGCTGGTTGGGTGGCTAGTATTCCATTTGGGATTCTTCATCACTCCACTTCTGGGATGGACTTATAATGTATTTCGACCATCGTATGACGCATCTGACCTCACACATTAGGGGGCATCTGTTATAGCTGATTTTACCACTCTAGGTGAATCACACTTGTATGGCCTTTCCCCTATCCTGCTGCAGACTCCTTGGACCCCTTGGACCATTTTTTGTCCTTTGATGTTTCCATGACCATCCCTAAAAACATGTGAAAAATGATACACGTGACTTTTAAACCTATAATCGCGTATATACGTGGGTTTGAACACTAAAACCACGTACATCGGGATATGTACAAAATCCAAATCCTTTTGGAGTTTTCCTTGACATGGATCTGACTCACTTGACTCCTGGCCTTCCATATGCCTTGAGATCGCTCGGATTCGACCTTTCATTACCCCTTTGAAAAGCTATATAAGGAACTCCTTGGTACATTGAAGGCATAAGAGAATTGAGAGCAAAGAAACTATAGTCCATTGTTTCCAGAACTTAAGCTTGAGTCTACATCCCTTTGTCCCTTGGAGCACTTTTGTGTTCTTCCCAAGCTTTCCTTTTGCTAGTGAGCTTGCTATCGAGAGATGGAGGATTGAAGTGGTGGAGGCCCAAGTGGGGGATTCAGTTTCTCTGATTCGCAGACGTGCCGACAGAGGTTGTATCTATTGTAATCTCTGATTTATATTAATAGAAATATATTTTCCTGTCCAATAATGTGTGTTTGAATGAATATGTGATCCATTGGATGATTTCAAATGTTTATACATTATTGATTATATATATTCTAGAATAGATCTAACACCATGATATGTAGTATTCTTGTATTGTTTACTTGTTGTTGAGGAAGTAATCTATCAATTCAAGATGAAGTTGGAAAGCTCAACGGGGATCTACTTCAACCGTCTAGAATAAGGTACGAGGTCTGATCCTTTAGTGTTAGATAGTTAATTTCTATTGCATATTGGAAAGGATTGATTTCTAGAGTCCAGCTATCTGTTGTGGTACCCCAAGCCATAGGAATTTCTCTCTGTAACACCAGGCGCCTCCATTCCTAGAATGGAATTTAGCGCTTACTTCTGATCATGTAGGAACCAATCCTACAGTCACATAAGAATGGCTCAGCACTCACATCTGACATGGAAGGAACCAATCCTCTCACCATGACAGAATGGCTTAGCGCTTACATATAACCATGGAAGGAAACAATCCTCTCATGTCAGAATGGATTTAGGTCTCATCATTTCCCTTTGGATTAAACCTCTATCTGGAGAACACCAAGCTTCTCCCTAAAGAACTCAAACTTCACCCTAGCCAATGGCTTTATCAACACATCAGCTATCTATTCCTCTGTCACAACATACTGGAGCTTCACTGCTCCCCTATGCACCATATCCCTGATATAGTGATACTTGATCTCAATATGCTTCGACTTGTCATGGAACACTGGATTCTCTGACAACATCACGCAACTCTGGTTGCCACAATGTATACAAATAGCATCCATCTGGAGATCAAGTAAATTAGACAGTAGCTTTCATAGCCATTTTTCCTCAGAACTAGCTGAACAAGCTGTGACATACTTTGCTTCAGTTGTACTCAGTGCCACATAGGATTGCTTCTTGCTAAACCAAGAGATCACACCTGATCCCATACTGAAACAACACCCTTAAGTGCTCTTTCTATCGATGGAACTGCCTGCCCAATATGAATCAACATAACCCTCCAGGTTAATCTTCTAATTCACCTCATACTTGAGCCCATAATCAATTGTACCTCTCAAGTACCTAAAAGTATGATTTGTATCAATCAAGTGAACATGTATTGGATCTGTCAAGAACTGGCTCAAGGTGTTCACAGCAAAGCAAAATTCTGGTCTCATGTTCGTCAGGTACATCAAAAACCCAATCCTCTGATGATACATCATAGCATCAACCATATCTGATGAAGCATCACTCAATATTTTTAGGTTCGATGCCATAGGTGTGGACATGACCTTACAATCCATCATCCCGAATCTCTTCAGGATCTCTACTGCATACTTCCCTTGTCTGAGGGAGATTCCATCCACATTCTTCCACCCCTCCATACCTAGAAAATAATGCCTCATACCCAAGTCCTTCATTTGAAACTCAGCAACAAACTTTCTCTTCATATCAACAATCAACCGATCCATACCTATTACAAACAGATCATCTACATACAATAGGAGCATCATTGGGTTTCCATATTCAACCTTGTAGTAAAGGTTGGAATCTGCTTTACTCTTGGTAAATCCCAAACTAGATAGAAAGCTGTCAATTCTACCGTACCATGTCCTGGGTGCCCGTTTCAAATTGTATAGGGATTTCTTCAATCTGCAAACATGAGACTCCCTATCATGTGTCTCAAAATCGAGTGGTTGTTCTACATACACTTCCTCTTCCACTACACCATTCAAGAAACCAGTCTTGACATCCATTTTGTGTATCTTCCATTTCATTACTGCAGCGAAAGCAAGTACTGATCTAATGGAAGTGTATCTGGCTACATGTGCAAATGTTTCTTCATAATCTATTCCTTCCTTCTGTGAGAAGCCACGAGCCACAAATATTTCCTTATATTTCTCTATGCTACCATCTGCAGCATGCTTGAACTTGTAGATCCATTTGGAAGTTACAACCGACTTCTGTTTTGGCCTTGGGACAACATCCCAAACATCATTCAATCATGATCGATTGATATTATTTGATCATAGAATCCTTCCATTCTTTTCATTTTGTCGCTTCTTCATAGTTGGAAGGTTCTTTATTGATAACATCACATAGTAAGGCTACGTATCCGGAGCAGGATCTAGGTCTCTTTCTTTCTCTTTGATTCTCTTCTCAAGCCCCATATATTTCTGCACCTTAGATAATTTCTCATACCCAAGCAGGTTTCCTCTTGTGATGATTCTTCTCCTGAGGTGGATCTACAGGTCTTTGTGGTTCTTCAAATTCTCAATCTTCTTCTTGAGTTTCTTCATTCATGGTTGTATCATGAATTCTGGGTGCTTCTGCTTCATTAGGTTCTTCAGCAGGTCTCTTTCTGGATTTGTTGTAAGCTATGTCTTCATCAAATGTTACATCCCTACTGATGTCGATATTCTTGAATAATGGGAAGTATATTCTGTAATCCTTCAAGCTTTCAGAGTATCCCACAAATATACCCTTCTTTCCTGAAGGATCTAGTTTCATGCTCTTCTCGACAGCTGATTATTCTGAGATGGTTGACTTCTGGTTTCTTGCTAGAAAAGACTTCTTCAGGTGTCTTGTTCTCGAGTACTCTATGTGGAGTACGGTTCTATACATACACTGATGTTCTGGCAGCTTCTTCCCATAGATGCATGGGAAGATCCTGATCATGAAGAATTGCTCTTGCAGATTCCATGATATTTCTATTCTTCCTTTCTGCAACCCCATTTTGTTGTGGATTATAAGGAGTGGACAACTCTCTCTTAATCTCGGATTCTTTTCATAAGTCTTTGAATTCATTTGATGTGAATTATCCACCATTATCTGATCGAAAGGTCTTGATCTTCTTTTCTGTGTGGTTCTCAATCAAGGCTTTGAATTCCTTGAACTTGTTGAAAAATTCATCGTTGTTTTTCATGAAGTAAATCCATGTCTTCCTAGAAAAGTCATCAATAAAATAAACATAGTATACATACCCGCTTAGTGAACTTGATGTCATTGGTCGACATACATCGAAGTGGATGATTTCCAATATTCTTTTTGCCTTGATCTCACTACTTGGAAATGTCTTCTTTGTATTATTTCCTTTCACACATCCTTTGTAGACCCCTTCATGTTTTGCTTGAATTTCTGGAAGACCTTCAATAGCTTTGCTTGCAAGTGGTAGTGCTCTGTAATGCACATGTGCAAGCCTTCTATGCTAAATTTCATTTGGCTCTACTATGTCATGGACCAAAGCTTGTTCTGGATGGGCCTTCAATTTGTATAATCCTCCTTATTGTTCTCCAATTACTATTGCATTGTCAATATTCTTTCCTCTTGACCACATGAGGACTTGGCCATCTACAAATGCAACCCTCATGCTTTTTGCATCCAATGCTGATATGGATAGAAGATTGTTCTTCAGTCTTGGTACAAACAAGACATCCCTCTTTTTCATAGACTTTCCAGAGTCTAGCTTGTAGGAGGATTCACCACTACCTTTTATGGGATATTGGTAGTCATCCCCAAGTTTCACCTTATGGGGTGAATTATGTTCGGGTAGTTTCTCAAAGGATTCCTTGAAACCTGTCATGTGTTTGGAAGCCCCACTGTTAATAAGCCAATATTTGCTTCCATGAGTGACAGTTCCTATGAGAGCATTGATCAGAACATATTCATCTTCACTTGAATATTATTCACTTTCTTATTGTACTCTCTTCCTAGGAGGATCATCATCCTCAGTAGTTTGAGTATGATATCTTCTTTTGGAGTTCCTCTTCTTGTTGGATCCATTCTTATTCATGGGACAGTTTCTAGAATAAGAATGGATCTAAGAAGAAGAATGGATCCAGTTTCTTTTGGATTTTATATTCTTTTGGAGGCCATTCTTATTCTTATGTAAGGCGTTGGCTTCATCTCCCTCTGAAATTGGAACCTCCTCATTGATATAGGAGATCAACACATTTTCTTCCAGGACCAGGGATTATCAGCTCCCTCAGAATTTATCAGCTCCCTCAAGATTTTCATCAAGCTTGGTATGATGAGACATCTTAACTAAGAACCTCAAATGGAAATACAAAATATTTAGATCTTACCAGGTCAAGATGTCGTATCTGGATTTGGAGCTGAAATCCTGCAGTGCTGGTTCAGGAGCAGATTAGGGTTTTTCTTTTCCAAAGTTCTATCCAACCAAATGCTTTGAATTTGATCCCTAACTTTGATTTTGGGGAGGAGATCAATCCAGGCCTGGGCTCACTGAAAAATTCCACTTCTGTGAAAAGCCCTAATTTTCGGCAGCAGTCTTGGGTCCAAAACTGAAAAACCTTAGAATTGGATTCTACTTCAACATAAAGATGCGCCCTAGGGAGGAGAGTTATTCCACCCTACATTTGCAAAAAATATGTGGAGAGAGATCCACAAAATAGGAATCCCTAGTTTCTGCAGCTGCATAATGTCTTCTTCTTAGGTTAGCTCTGATACCATGTTAGATTTTTAACATTAAGCTAGCATAACATTAGGATCTTTAACTGAGAGAACAACAAGCACAGCAATCAAACACGAGACAATGAACACAATGTTTTTCCTCGGGGAAACCATAAATGGAGAAAACCCCACAACTTCCTTAGAGATAGAATCAACACCAAAGTGAAACCCAAAAACAGTAAGATGATCTCTCGACAGCAGTAACCTCTTTCTTCCTTGCCCCAGTGTCTTTCTCTTCCTCAACTATGCACTACAACTGAGTGTGAGTGAGTGTGTGATAAACAGAGAGGATAGATCTCTATTTATACTAATTCCTGACTTGACTAAACCCAACTAGGGACGACTTCACTAGGTGAGTCTAATAACCGTAGTGCCCCAAAACTTTGGGGACTTTAACCCTTAGACAATAGGAGAGTTAACCACCTTGACTTGACATGACTTGTTTACATTATAGAAACTTCCTGATAGGAACATTGAGGCATTACATGACTCAAGTACATTACAAATACATCCCAGAATAAACATCGGGTTACAATACATAAGAAATACAAGTGAATACATTTGGAAGTTACAATTACATCAACATATATATCTTCTATGGTGAAAGGCTAACCCTTTGTTGCATCTACGCTTTACTGTAGCCATCTTTTCTAGAATCACAATATTACTAAGAAGTCTCATTGAGAGATCAAATTGATGAGTAGTTCATTGTTGGGATGTTTGTAGCTTAAGCCAGATCCTAGTCATCATCTCAAGCTTTTGTAAAGATGAAAGTGTTAGCATTAATACATCAAGGTGAGCCTTTGTTAGTAGATCAATATAACTGGAGCGTAGTATGCAATTCTTCTTCCCTAATGATAAGTTCAAAATGGGGATGTTTACAAATCAAGGAAACCCCTAACTATTGTCCCAAGAATCTACTAAGGAAGTGTTGCAAATTAATATGGATGATTGGAGCCATCAATAAGTACTAAACTATGAACAAACTTCCCTTCAAGTCACAAGTATATCAATATCCTTTGATGAAGCCTTCGAAAAAATCCATTGAAAAGGAGTAGAATCCACTTAGACTAGCAAAAAGTAGACACAAAATTATATGAACTAAGTAGTTGCAATGATCAAAATGCCATGTAAATAGAACAATAATATGTTTGAAGCCCTCAAATACATAAAATATATATGGAAGAATACTAAAGTGAGAACTCACAAGGAAAATGTTAAGGATCCATACTTAATTAAAAGTGTATAAACTATGACAAATCTTACCAATTATTAGAATTTCCACTATAAACTCTCGCATATCTTACAATTTTTTGAGTGAAATTTTTTTACCCCCTCATCATCAAAAAATGCAAATTGGTGAAACTTTTTTTAGAAAAAAAACATGAAAAAGTAGCCCATGGGCTAAATTTCACCCCTAAAATTTTCCTTACAGAGATTGATAAATCATAGGAAGAGCTTGTAGGTGGAACAAATCCTCCAAATTACCAAGAGAAAAAAAGAGGTTGCCTAAAAGTAATAGAAACCTTACCGACCTTCTTGGAGGGGGACAAAAAGGTCATCCATTCCTTTAGATGCCACTTCTAAAATGTGGAAACAATTCTTTCTTCCTCCAAAAACAAATCATCTAAAAGCATAAAACAAACATCAAACCCCCTCACAAAAGGACAGGGAAATAAATTAAAAAAATGTAGAAAAGGCATCAAACCCCTCACAAAAAAGCAAAAAAGTCAATAAAAATATAAAAAATTAGAAGCAAAACTCAAAAAAAAATATACTCGCTATTCAAACTTAGTTAAACTTAGTTGATACCAATCTAGTAGTTAAAAATATGGTATATAAACACTACTCCCTAAAATGTTTAGTCTTAATTTTTTTCATATTTTTATTTAATTTAAAATTATTTTTTTTCCATATTGATTTGGTCTGTTAATTTGTTTGCTAGTCACATATATGTACGAGAAATTCAAAATTAAACCTAAAATTAAATTTTACATATATATGTGAGACATTCAAAATTAAACCTAAAATTAAAGATTTAAGCTTTTTTTAATAACAAAGTCTAATGAATTTCATTCTATTACAACCTATTTATTTGTTTCCTATTCTATGTGTAAGACATTCAAGATTAAACCTGAAATTAAAGTTTTAAGATTTATGTTTTTTAGGATGAATT
Organism: Pseudotsuga menziesii; assembly: GCA_001517045.1. Classification (NCBI taxonomy): domain Eukaryota; kingdom Viridiplantae; phylum Streptophyta; class Pinopsida; order Pinales; family Pinaceae; genus Pseudotsuga; species Pseudotsuga menziesii. The sequence goes on along the minus strand of LPNX010153385.1, from coordinate 21,932 downwards.
TCATTATATAAAAAAAATAAAAATGAAAAACAACTTATAAAATATCTAAAATAAATTCATATTATAATTTTATTTCAAAATATCTTAAATCCACATTATATTTTTATTTCAAAATATCTTAAATCCACATTATATCTTTATTTCAAAATATCTTTATAATGGAGGAAGAATTTCATTGTATTATAATTGTATTATAATGATGTAAGAAAATAAAAATAAAAAACAACTTATAAAATATCTAAAAGAAATCCACATTATATTTTTATTTCAAAATATCTTAGATCGACTTTATATCTCTATTTGAAAATATCTTAAAGAGTAACAACTTTTGGATCATAACAAATATACATTTTAAAACTAAAAATTATTTAATAATAGATTTTAATTTAATATTTAGTAAAATATAATCATTTCCATATCAACCTCTAAATTTGTTCTTATACTTAGAAAACTTTAGAGGAGGATGTGCAAAGCCAAAGGTTCGCACGCACATAGGAATGGTACTCAACCAATTCAATTAATAAAAAAGAAATGATTACAATATATAATGAAACAATGTTCAACTAAATGAGCTATTAGATCCTATACTCATGGATGTCAACACTATCTCCTAATCTTATGAGATGCACACAACCCAATCACTATTATGCATCCTTACATTTCTACATTATTCTAACATCCTCCCTTAATGTAGAAATGGATTTTCTGTAATGACAAATACATAACATGCCTACTGGTCTCAATCTAAGTTAGGCTTACAAATTAACAAAACAATCTAACAATTTAGGGTTCCAAGCCTTGAACTCTACAATCCTTCTTCTACTTCATCTTGACCTTAGTTGTTGTCAGATAATATATGTTTATGTTTTCCCGTTTCCTGCTCTTCCAGATTGAGATCTTGAAGTTTTCACACATTTATGTATAGTGCATTCTAGTATTTGATTGGGCCTCTACTATCCTGGATCTTCCTTCAGGTTCGACAAATCCTGCAAAATTAGTAATTGTCATCGAGGCTCATCTACAATCAGTTGTATTCTGTGCAGTGTAATTCTACAACATTAGCTCATAATTCAACAATATATTTTCATCCTCTGCAAACCTAATGCATTCTTCATTGCAAACATATTCAACATTTTCAACATTCTTTGGATCCAATATGTAATAAACTTCAACTCTACATCAAAATCGACTATTGTTTCTTTAGTTGCTTTAAATCCAATCAACAACTTATCAATTAAAATAATTTCCAGCTTAATTTAAATTTGTTCTTCTATTGTCAGATATTCTTAATCATATCTAGGTTGGAAATCAAGTTTTAATTCAGCATTAAACTTTATATCATAAGACATAATAATATTTTGTTTACTTAGGCAGCTAGACAATCCATCAACCACACAAATCTACTCTTCTCTTCAATCTTCAATGGAAAATTATACACGCGGCTCTTTGCTCTCCACAGCTATCCACTCAGGGCGGGATAGCAATCTTCTCAGCAATTGGCAGCGATCTTTAATCCACGATCTTCTCCTAACGTTCCTACCAATGATTCTCCTAGGCAGGAAGCTGAGCAACGTTCACATTCACCCTGTTGACTGGCAACGATTTCAACAACTACAACAGGTTTGGATCAGCTATGATTGGGAAACAATCCAAGAAAGAAGCAATCTGATTAAATCTCACTGTCTCTCAGTAGTAGATGGATACAACGATCCGTTCTTCACACCAAAAAAAGGACTCAAAGTGGGTTCACTCAGCACTAGGAGGAGATACAACTCAACTCCAAGCCACCAGGAAACACAATAGCAGCAGGCCAGCACCGCACCTGTGACAAAAGGAATAGGCGTTTCTGGGGGTAGTGATGGATTTTGATGCAAGGAAATCCTTGAGCATTTCTCCTCTTATTTACAACTTCAGCGGTATCACCGCTCTTCTCCTTTGGTGGATAGGTAGTACCACCGCTCTTCTTTTGCAAAATTGGTGGAGGCACCACTCCTACCCTTCAGCATATAAGTAGTGCTAGAGAGAGAAAAAAAAATTACTGGAGAACGCAAAAAAATAGCCTTTCGGCTCACCTGGTTCTCCAGTGTTTAGTTCTAATGCACATGCACTATCTCAGGATGATAATTAGGATCTCCATGCTGTGATCTTACTCTGCATGCAGATCTCCCGGGAAGCTATCACGGCGGCAAATATCCACGTTGATACCACAATTATCCTTCACGTTGATTGAGCTTCTTACCTTTAAGCTTCAGTGATCTCCAATGACGATCTTCTTACATGCTGCTCTCTTATGGCGATATGGAAACGGGAATGAATCTGCTCTCCCACCAGCAATATCCTTCGAATCTGGTGCAGAAAAAACAAATCTCCATGCTTCTCCTTGTTTTGTAGTGGACATGATTTTTGTACATAGGGTAAAAAACAAATTTTATCACACTTCTCAATTGAACGCAGCAATATTTATCAGCCTTCTCCATGTTGATCTCCCCTTTCAGCTGCACGTTGATGGATGCTCACCAGGAAAAACCTTTAATTGACTCACGCACAACCTTTAGTTGACTCACGCTATGCTCCTCTTGTAAGCTCCCGCATCTGCATCCATTCAGCAGGCCGACTGTTCATCTTCTTCATCCATTCAGCTGTCGACGGTTCATTTGGTTTGGCAACCGTTTTCTTGTTGGGAGATTTTGGAGTGGTCCATCACCTAGATTTGTGAAACTTTTGACACATAGCCATCAGAAGCTTGATGGAAGCTTGGCTATTTAAAACCCCTATTGGTCCCCAAGCTCACTAACTCAATCCCCTTCAGTTTTACACCATCAAGAAAGAGGAAGCAGAGCTTGGAAGAACCGTACAGGAAGCTGAAGCTTGTGGAATAGGGAAATCTTCTACATCAAGTTAGTAGCACCAATGGCTGGAGGTATGATCTATTCAGTGTTCCTATTTCAATTCTGTTTCAGAGTTTATTATTCCGCATTGTTCAGAATCAGAATTTTTGCTAACAGTTGGTATCAGAGCAGTTATCTCTGCCTTGGTGTTCTGTATGGAGTCACCACTATAGGGTTTTCTCTATGTGCATTCCTACGTTTTTATTTTGTTTTGCTTTGCTAGGTTGCCACCTTACCCATGGGCTGTTTGTGAGTCCTTCACCTGAGACGTGGGTTGGTTGTTGGCTTTCACCTGATCTATGACTATTTGTTGGTCCTTTTACCTGAGCTGTGGACTGTTGCTTGAGCCTAAGCTTGTGTATGGGCTGTTCTTTCAGTGGTCGCTGCCCTATTGGGCTATTTGAGTGGCTGTTGCCCTTGTTGGACTGTTAGAGAGGTCCACTATCCCATTATGATTGATGCTCAGAGTTTGTAGGAAATGAAAAATACCCCCTGCAAAGATAAAAATGATATACAGGTTTGTGCCAGTGCACTAATAATGGCGATGCGTGGGCATCACCAGAAAACCCTTTTTCCATTTTGTTTGCTATCAAGACATGTGTTTGGGAGAAGCGAGTAGGAATTTGGGTTCCATGCGAGTCCGAGCTTGTTCGTCGTCAAGGAGAATCGAACACGGGACCTCTATGATCGTCTCTCGTGGATCATTGTGGCACAGTGTTTATCCAAACCCATGTTCGCCACATTGAATTTGTACTGGAAACAATATGTTTTTAGCATAAGATTTCAGCTAAAATTATCAGTGTGGAATTTGTTTTTTCTTCTTAGTCATTTTGTCTGAGTTGTTTCAGCCTACAACTTGAGTCGAAACTGTGGGTAAGAGTCTCTTTTATAATATTTATTTGGCTTACACATTTTGTTAAACATTTATGAGTTCTTGCATGAGGAATTATAAACTTATATGAAATATATCGTGAAGGTTTATTTGCAATAAGTAATTAAAAATCATTATATATATATATATGTGTGTGTGTGTGTGTGTGTGTATTATAAAATATTAATTCTTTCTTTTGTGTATGATTTACATGCATTCTTGCATGTCTTTTAAAAATCCGGAATTATAAACTTATAAGGTGAAAGTTTATTTGCAATGAGTAAGTAATATATATATATATATTATAAAAGAATAATTTCTTCTTTTATGTATGATTCATATGCATTCTTTCATGTTTTTTAGGAATCAGATCTAGGAAAGGGATAAAATTAACCAGATAAAGTTTACTGTAGCACAAAGTTTGTATACTTTGCTTTGGACAGGCTTTTATTTTTACTGTACAATTTTATGGTAAATTTTTTATTTCGGATGGCTATATTTATGTTATGGCTTAGCTGGAGGAAGATGCTTTAGACAAAAATAATATGGTATTTTTTATATCTATTCCAGAATTTCTTAGTTCATTTGAAGCTTGTGAACAGCAATAATGTCTAGTGATCTTAATGATATTTAATTAGAGAATAGCCACAGCATATCTAATTAATTAATATTATAAAGAAAGTTTAGACATTAATTGTAATTAATTATAATAAATATAATAAATTTTATCCCACGGGAATTTTTATTATATTTATGTAATTAATTAGGATAAAATATTGAATTATTCATAACTTACCCACAGGAATTATGAATTAATAGTTTTATCATGAAGAATATTTGAATCTGCTTGAATTAAATATTTAGCCCACAGGCAATTTTTATGTCATTAGATTCAATCTTAAAGCATGAATTTACATTGGTAAAACATGAAATTTTATTTGGTCTCAATTTTAATGTAAGCATGTGATATTTATTTTTATGCAGTTGTACAACCTGCAAATTTCTCTGAAATTTGTTGTGATATCCCTAAACTTAAGGGAGATAACTATAAGTTCTGGAAGGAGAGACTTCTCCTTCATTTGGGATGGATAGATTATGCTATTAGGAAAGATGAACCACCAGCACTCACCCATACCAGCACTACAACGGACATCACGCTTTATGAGCAATGGGAGCGATCTAATCGTTTAAGCATGATGTTCATTAAGACTAAAATTTTAGTTGGTATTCGTGGTTCAGTTGATCAGTATGAAAGGGTCTAATATTTGCTGAAAGCCATTGATGATCAATTCGTCACTTCAGACAAGGCACTAGCAAACACCCTAATCATGAAGTTCTTATCCCTAAGGCTCACCAGTGTGAAAGGTGTGCGCGAGAAGATCATGCAAATGAGGGACACTGTGGCTCAATTGAAGAAACTGGAGGTTGAAATATCAGAGTCTTTCCTGGTGCACTACATCCTGAACACCCTTCCACACCAATATGGACCTTTCAAAATCTCATACAACACACATAAGGATAAATGGTCAATAAATGAACTCATGACCATGTGTGTTCAAGAGGAAGAAAGACTGGTGATGGAACTAGGAGAAAGTGCAATGCTGGCAACGCATAAGAAGGGCAAATCTCAAGCCAATAAGAAAGGGAAAGGTAAAGTACCTCCCCAAGCTAATATTAAGAAGGATTCCAAGTGTTTATTCTATAAAAAGAAGGGACACATGAAGAAGGAATGTGAAAATTTTAGAAATGGCTTGCAGACAAAGGTAATGCAATCTCGTTTGTTTATTATGAATCTAATATGGTCAATGTCAATATTAACACTTGGTGGATTGATTCTGGATCAACAATTCACATTTCGAATTCCTTGCAGGGTTTGCAAAACCTAAGGAAGCCAGTGGGAAGTGAGCAAAGCATCTTATCAGGAAACAAGATGGGCTCGCATGTGGAAGCTATAGGAACATGCTATTTAACTTTAAGCAGTGGCTTTGTTTTATAATTAGAAAAGGTATTTTATGTTCCAAGTTTTTCTAGAAACTTGATTTCAGTTTCAAGACTTGTACATTTTGGATATTCCTTTAACTTTTCAAAAACATCTGTCCGTTTATTTTATAAATATGGTTATGTTGGGAATGGTATTTTGTCTGATGATCTTTACTGCATTAATTTACAAAACAATGTCACTTATGATTCAATGCATGTTCACACTGGCACTAAAAGATGTGTTATCAATGAAGATTCCTCTAAATTATGGCACCGGAGGTTAGGTCATATCTCCATAGAAAGAATTAAAAGATTGGTAAATGAAGGAGTACTTAATACTCTGGATTTCACTGATTTTGAGACTTGTGTGGATTGCATAAAAGGAAAGTAGACCAACAAGTCAAAGAAAGGTTCCAATAGGAGTTCGGACATATTAGAGATCATACATACTGATATATGTAGTCCAAATATGGACTCACATGGTCAGAGATACTTCATCTCCTTTATAGATGATTACTCACGATATATGTATCTCTACATGCTTCATAATAAGAACGAAGCATTAGATGCCTTTAAGATATTTAAGGCTGAAGTAGAGAAACAATGCGGCAAGCAAATTAAGATCGTGAGATCAGATAGAGGTGGAGAATATTATGGTAGATACACAGAAGATGGACAAGCACCTGGGCCATTTGCTAAATTTCTTCAAGAGCATGGGATTGTTGCCCAATAAACCATGCCTAATTCACCCGACCAGAATGGTGTAGCAGAAAGAAGAAACTGAACTTTATTGGACATGGTGTAGAGTATGCTTAGCAGCTCCAATCTTCCTAAATCCTTGTGGACTGAAGCACTTAAGATGGCAGTGTATATATTAAACCGAGTTCCAACCAAGGCCATTCCTAAAATGCCATTTGAATTATTGAAAGGTTGGAAACCGAGTTTGCGACATATGCGCATTTGGGGATGCCCGTTTGAGGTGAGAATATATAATCCACAAGAAAAGAAGCTGGACCCAAGGACCATTAGTGGGTATTTCATTGGATATGCTGAAAGGTCTAAAGGTTAAATATTTTATTGTCCATCTCATAGCACTAGGATTGTGGAATCAAGAAATGAAAAATTTCTTGAAAATGACTTGATCAGTGGAAGTGATCTAACCAGGAACATAGTTTCTGAGAAGGATCATTCAGAATCTCAACCTTCCACCTCAAGTGATAGATTGGTTATTGTTCATGGCACTCCTCAAGTACAAACTGGTGTTGAAAAACCAATTGCTGAAGTTCCACAAGCTGCTGACGGCATTCTAGTGGATCAGGTAGTTCAAGAGTTTCCAAGCACTTTTGAACAATGTGTTGAACAACATACTTCTCAAGAAGATAGTGATACAACATTGATAAGATCTGCTAGACCAAGGAGATCAACAATTCCTGATGATTATGTTGTGTATCTGCAAGAATCTAACTTTAACGTTGGAGCTGAAAATGATCTTGAGTCCTTTTCACAAGCCATGAATTGCAAAGAATCAGAATTATGGTACGATGCCATGAAGGAAGAGATGAATTATATAAAGAGTAACAAAGTCTGGGATCTTGTTGAGTTTCCTAATGGTGCAAAATCCATTGGATGTAAATGGGTCTTTAAGACAAAGAAAGACTCATTGGGAAACATTGAGAGATACAAGGCTAGACTTGTTGCTAAAGGATTCACTCAGAAAGAAGGAATCGACTACACGGAGAATTTCTCTCCTGTATCTAACAAAGATTCCTTGCGCTTTTTTATGGCATTAGTAGCCCATTTCGACTTGGAGTTGCATCAAATGGATGTGAAAACGGATTTTCTAAATAGAGATCTAGAGGAGGAGGTTTACATGAAACAACCTGAAGGATTCCCCTCTAGTGATGCTGAGCAATTGGTTTGCGAGCTCAAGAAATCCTTATACGGTTTAAAACAAGCATCCCACCAATGGTATTTGAAATTCCATAATATAATTTCTTCTTTTGGTTTTCAATAAAACATTATGGATCAATGTATATATCTTAAAGTTAGTGGGAGTAAAATTTGTTTTCTTGTTTTATATGTTGATGACATTTTGCTAGCAACCAATGATAAGGGTATGCTGCATGAAGTGAAACAATTCCTCTCTAAAAATTTTTATCTGAAGGATATGGGTGAGGCATCTTATGTCATTGGCATTAAGATCCATAGAGACAGATTTCAAGGCCTCTTAGGTCTATCTCAGGAAACCTATATTAATAAAATTTTAGAGATATTTCGGATGAAGGATTGTTCACCAAGTATAGCTCCCATTGTGAAGGGTGATAGGTTCAATTTGAACCAATGCCCGAAGAACGACCTTGAAAGGGAACAAATGAAGAACATTCCATATGCTTCTGCTTTCGGAATCCTAATGTATGCTCAGTCTACACAAGACCTGACATTGCATTTGTTGTGGGAATGTTGGGACGATATCAGAGTAATCTAGGTATAGACCACTGGAGAGCTGCAAAGAAAGTAATGAGGTATCTTCAAGGAACTAAAGACTACATGCTTATGTATAGACGATGGACAATTTGGAAGTAATTGGCTACTCAGATTCTGACTTTGTTGGATGTCTTGATTCATGCAAATCAACATCAAGATACATTTTTTAAATGGCCGGTGGAGCTGTATCATGGAGGAGTGCCAAGCAGACCTTGATTGCCACTTCCACTATGGAAGTCGAGTTTGTCTCCTGTTTTGAGGATACTTTACATGGTGTATGGCTTAAGAGTTTCATTTCTGGGATTAGAATTATGGATTCTATCTCTAAGCCATTGATAATGTATTATGACAATTCAGCTGTTGTTTTTATGGCTAAAAACAACAAAAGTGGGAGTCGAAATAAACACATCGACGTTAAGTATTTAGCCATCAGGGAACGTGTTAAAGCAAAAAAGTGGTCATTGAGCACATCAACACTGATTTGATGATCGCTGATCCTTTGAATAAGGGCATGCCACCATTTAAATTCAAGGATCATGTACTGAATATGGGACTTGGTTCCATTCTGTAGTTTCTCATTGTATGGACAATGTTATTTTTAATGAAATTCTTAATTGCTATTTTTTCTCATACATATGTGCACCTTAATTTAATTTGAGAAAATTCATCTATGAGGACCAAGAATAAACATAAGGTTTATTCATTAAGAAATTGTTGCCACATAAATTAAAATAGCAATAAATACATAGTAATACATGGAAGGTAATACTTGTCATAAGAGGGCTTATCGCCATGATTCTTGTATCTATTACTTAATAAAGATTTTCAATAGCTTTTAAGATGAGACATTAAGTTTGGAAGTATGGGCCAAGTGGGAGAATGTAAGCTCCCGCATCTGCATCCATTCAGTGGGCCAACTATTCATCTTCTTCATCCATTCAGATGCCGATGGTTCATTTGGTTTGGAAACCGTTTTCTTGTTGGGAGCTTTTGGAGTGGTCCATCACCTAGATTTGTGGAACTTTTGACACATAGCCATCAGAAGCTTGATGGAAGATTGGCTATTTAAAACCCCTGTTGGTCCCCAATCTCACTAACTCAATCCCCTTGAGTTTTACACCATCAAGAAAGAGGAAGCAGAGCTTGGAAGAACCGTACAAGAAGATGAAGCTTGTGGAACAGGGAAATATTCTATAGCAAGTCAGTAGCACCAATGGCTGGAGGTATGATCTATTCATTGTTCCTATTTCAATTCTGTTTCAGAGTTTATTATTCTGCATTGTTCAGAATTGGAATTTTTTCTAACACCTCTTTCAATCCTCTGAGAAATCGGAAATCGTTGGTGATGGACACATGTGGATATGGAAAATAAAATCACCAATACATGGAACCAATTCCCCTTTCTTCATGTGGCTGCAATGCACTTAGAATCTCCACTCTTATTACAGTGAAATCATAGAAGCTCTAAAACAAACATCCGGCTCCTTCAACATTGCTCTCCTTCAATACTTACTCACGGCAGAGGAGATGGTTCATGCAGCCAAATATGGTTCTTGACAAAAAAAAAAAATTTGCTCCTCAACGCTTGCACTCACCTAGACCTCTGATACCAATTTAGAAAACTTGAGAGGAGGATGTGCAGAGCCAAAGGCTTGCATGCACATAGGAATGGTACTCAACCAATTCAATTAATCAAAGAGAAATGATTACAATATGTAGTGAAACAATGTTCAACCAAATGAGCTATTAGATCCTATACTCATGAATCTCAACCCTATCTCCTAATATTATGAGATGCACACAATCCAATCACTATTATGTAGCCTTTCATTTTTACATTATTCTAAACACTTATCTCTACGGGTCTTATCCATTATGTCTTGATGGATTTTGTCTTCTATGCTATCTGGTTTCGTTTGTTGGTCGCACACATGACAAAAATGTATTTATAAGCCGTCGCTTTTATTGACTCCAACAAATAGGGTTGATTTGCAATTCACATCAAGCTACTCTCCCTTCTGCAACTTGAAACCTACATAAATCAATCAATCTCAATGGAAATTTCTAATAATAATTTTTAAATTCAAAGTAGGAAAATCAATTAGTGCTCGATGTGACTTGTCACATGCATTTGGCATGAGTTTGGAGTTTGAGACAAGGTGTTAATGTTTTAATCACATCCTATGATTTATCAGCATGGGATAAATAGCATTCAAATAGCCTCGCGACGATTTTTTCTTTAGATCCGGTTATAAAAATATGTGGAATCATAGTTTCATCTTTTTTTTATGAAATTATGTCATGAAAATGTGTTCCATGAATTTTTGTTAGCCAAAACCGAGCTGACTAAACTTGAGTTTACCGCTTAGTTAATATTAAAATTAAATATTTTCACACCAACCTCTTTTTCTTTTTTTTACTTGTCGGGTGAAACTTGTCTATCTCTCGAGTAGACAAGTATATCAACATTGGTCGGCCTTTCAAACTGACTGATTTACTTCAACTTGTCGGTTCTACCAACTTCAACCTCTAAGTCGGCTGACTTCTTCGACCTCCAAGTTGGCTGACCTCTTCGACCTCTCAAGTCGGCTCACTCAACCGACCTTGTCGGTTCACTTTGGTCAAAATCTACACAGTATATTTCTTAGTCTAAAAGACTTAAGAAATTATAAATGCTTTTCACCTGTGAGTAAGATGAAGTAAAAATGGACACATTAACAAATCCAAAGAACTTTTAAAAACATATATCCAAATATGTAGGAAGACTTGAGTTGACCAATGTGTCGTAAAACCTGGAACTTTCATGGAGTGAGAAATTTATGTGTTCTTGTTCTTTCACTCAACCGTAATTGTGAAATACATTTACACAAGTAAATCTAGAAATATTGTGTGGCGAAATAAACATGCATTCAACCATAAACTATTTTATATATATAACTATGCGGAAATAAGAAAGGTATTACAAACTTGTCTGTCTAGACTTGTCAGCTCACCGACTAATCCTTTTACAGAGCTTCAGCTCTTTGACTGAATCACATACACAGAAGCGTAAGATTCGACTTCTCTTTTCTCTCCTTTCTCACCCAGAGTTATCTCTAGTGTCTATTGTGTATTACATGATTTACAATTTGCTTCTACTATTTATAGGAAACCTGAAAATTGCTTCTACATGAGTCGACTGACTCTCCATTAAATATTGTAATAACTATCTACCTAACAACTTAGCTTCAGAAATAAATTCAACTAGTTTACACTGCCGAATCGTGGACTCTTCCCTCTTGTCAAACTAACCCACAAGATATGGACTAATACAAACTCTGACAGAGTCATTAGATATGGATTTGTGAGTGATTAATATTTCCAACACTCCCCCTTAATTATGAGCAGATGGAGTTTTTAAAACAAAATTTACAAAATGTTTCAGAGCTTAGACATGCTCTATTTATGACAGAGTTCACTGTGTAGAACTTGTCATTCCAAGATAACTACATAGATACTAGAAAGTATCCTTTTCCAATGGTTTTGTAAATATGTCTGCAAGTTGATCTTCATACTTGCCAAATTCCAAACAAATTTCCTTGTTGTTCACCAACTCTCTTATGAAATGAAACCTTGTGTCGATGTGCTTGGTTCTGTTGTGAAACACGTGATTCTTGGATAATTCTATGGCTAAATTGTTGTCACATAAGATGGTTGTTGGTTCTTTATGGTTCTGTGACAAGTCTTTTAACACTCTCCTCATCCAGACAGCTTGACATGCAGCACTTGTCACTGCAACATACTCTACTTCAGCTGAAGACAGAGTTACTATGGGATCTTTCTTTGAAGCCCATGAAACAACACCTGTACCAAAATGAAATGTGTACCTAGATGTTCTTTTCCTATCATGTATGCTACCTCCATTGTCACTGTCAGTGTAACCAATGAGTTTACAATTTTCTGAGGTTGAATACATAATACCAAGGTCTTTTGTGCCACTTACATACCTCAGAATTCTTTTACCTTCTTGAAAATGTGAGTCTTTTGGTGACTCCATGAACCTTGATATCAGAATTACCGCATACATGATGTCTGGTCTTGTCACTATCAAGTACATAAGGCTTCCAAAAAGCCTTTTGAACAGTGTAGGATCGACAGTGGATCCTTCATCATCCTTGCTCAATTTTAAACCTATTATTACTAGTGTTGGGGCTATCTTGAAATTAGACATGTTAAATATTTTCAAAACTTCACTTTCATACTTTGTCTATGATATAAAAATACCACTTTCAAACTCCTGAACTTCAATGCCCAAAAAAAACTTCATAAGCCCCAGATCAGTCATTTCAAATTCACTTTCCATGACTGCTTTAAAATCTGCTATGCCAAAATCACCAGTAAATATCAAATCATCTACATACAGGAAGACAATTAACATCTTACCTTGCTCATCGACTTTGGTGTACAAAGTTGGTTCACTTTCACTTCTGTGAAATCCATTTTCAGTGAGAAAGGAATCAATCTGACTGTACCAAGCTCTAGGAGCTTGCTTCAAACCATAGAGTGCCTTTTTCAGCCTATACACTTTATGCTCTTGACCTGGAACTTCATACCCTTGTGTTTGTTCCACATATACTTCCTCTTCTATATAGCCATTTATGAATGCCAACTTGACATACATTTGATGAACATCCCATTTGTTTTTTGCAGCAATGGCCAAAACTGTTCTAACTATATCCATGCATGCAACATGTGAAAACGTTTCATTGAAGTGGATGTCGAGTTGCTGAGTGAACCCTCTTGCTACCATTCTTGCTTTGTGCTTTTGCACATTCCCATCAGCATCTTGCTTGGTCTTGTAAATCCATTTGACACTGATTAGATCTTTGTCTTTTGGTACATCAACTAGTTCCCATGTCTGGTTCTTTTCAATGCATTCTATTTATTCATCCATGGCTTGTGCCCATACTTCTTCTTCAACAGCTTCTTCAAATGTTAGTGGATCATATATAGGAGAAAATAATGTATAGAGAGAAAATGAATTAGGTGTACCAGCTTCATATATCTCTCGCAGACTTCTTGTCTTCACCGGTTCTGTTGATGTTGACCTTGAGGAAATGCTTGATGGAGTCGGATGTCCTCTCGGTGTGTTTGTCAGTGTATATTGAGCTGCTACTTGTGTCAATGTTCCTTGTGCTGAACCATGTCATGGTGTCATAGGAATTGATGGTGCTACAACCGGTTGACTTACATGTGGTGTTTGAACCACTTCCTCTTCCATATCATCACTGTCGACATTCGACACAATCTTGACGTTTATGTCGACAGTTCCATCCCATGATTCATTCTTGACAAATTGAACATATCAACTAATTACTAATTTCCTTATGAAACGATCATACAACTTGTATGCTTTTGTGTCTTCAGAATAACCGAAAAAAATACATTTTTGTCCCTTCTTTTCTAGCTTCCTTCTCAGCTCATCTAGAATAGGAGCATATGCAACACAACCAAAAAATTTTAAATGAGAAACACTATGATTCATACCTGTCCATGCTTCTTGGGGAACTTTTTTCTTCACACTCTTTGTCAGACACCGGTTCATAATGTATACAGTAGTTGCGACTACTTCACCCCAATATTCATTTGGCAAATGCTTGGCTGCCAACATGTTGCGCACCATCTCCATGATGGTTTTGTTCTTTCTTTCAGCAATACCATTCTTCTGAGGTGTATACCATGTAGTGAATTGTTTATGTATGCCATGGGTCTTGCAAAAATTTAAAAATTCATTTGAAACATATTCACCTCCTATGTCGGTCCTTAAGATCTTGATGCGGTGTCCACTCTGGTTCTCCACGAGTGCCTTAAATTGATAAAAATAACCAAATGCATCATATTTATGTTTCAAAAAATATACCCATGTTTTTCTTAAGTAGTCATCAATAAAAGTTAGAAAATATTTGCAGCCACCAATGGATGATGTCTACATTGGACCACAAATATCAGAGTGCACAATTTCAAGTGGTGTGCGAGCTCTATAAGAATTTCTGACTAGAAAAGTCTCTTTGTGCTGCTTTCCAAAAATGCAGCCTTCACAAACCCTTTCTAGTCTGTCAATCAATGGTAATCCTTTTACCATATTCTTTGTGTGTAGTAGCTTCAACCCACTAAAATTCAGATGTCCAAATATGAAATGCCACAACTAGGATTCATCCTAAACTTCTATCTGAAATGCAGCTTGCAAATTAGCACTTTCATTTTCTTTCTTGTCTAGGAGCTCGAGTGTTTCTTCACTTTCTACCTTGAATGCAACTCTTGATTTTGTCTTCCCTTTCATGTCGGGAACTATCCTCAATGGAAACAAGCGATTTCTTGTCATTGGCACTTTTGCTATCAGCTGGTCGCTTGGAAGCTTATCTTTGATCACACAATGATCATCTTCCATGTAGACTCTGTATCATTTTTGTATAAGTTGTCCAATGCTTAACAAATTATGTTTCATACCTTTGACATGATAGACATCAGGGATATATTTACTCTCCACCTGTTTGGTTAGAATATAAATAGTGGCTTTTCCTAAGATAGTAACTTGGACATTGCTTCCAACTGTAACATTAGTTTGAACTGAATTGTCTAGACTGGAAAACAAGTTTAAATTACCAGTCATGTGGATGCTGCATCTTGAATCTAAGTACCATATGTCATGTGTAATTTCTTGAACAACATTGCATTCGAGTGGAGTTGTCGATGCCATTTACATTGCACTTGTCGAAGTGCTAGTACTAGTCGACCGAATCGGGCTTTTCCTTCCTTGGTCATATTGCTTCTTCCTGCATTCATATGCATAATGACCAAACTTCTTACAATAATGACATTGAATTTTTGATTTATCAAATCTATGGTCACTTGGATGACTTGGGTTCTTATTACCTCCTCTACCACCAACATTTGCAGGACTTATGCCTCATCCTCCTCTTGAAGAACTTCTTCCTTTTCCTCTAAATTTGTTTCTTCCCCTGCCTCTACCAAGGCTTATGGATGACTTTGCTGCAAATGCACCTTCCAATGATGTCTATGTTCTACTGAGTCTGTGTTCATGATTGATGAGTGAATCTTGCATCTCATCAATGGTAAATGTTGACATGTCTGTATGTTCTTCCAAGGTCACAACCAAGTTTTCAAATCTTGGGGGAATACTTCTAAGATTTTTTTCAACAACCCTTCGGTCTTATATGTCTTCTCCATGAGATTTCAGTTGGTATACCAAACCAGCAACTCTGGTGTAGATTGTGTCTACATTCTCTGAATCTTTCATGGATAGAGATTCAAAATCTCTTCTCAGATTCTGCAGCTTGGATGTCCTTACCTTATCCAAACTTTGATAGGCGGTCTCCAATGTATCCCATGCCTGCTTAGCATTTGTTTTGGCTGCTACTCTTGGGAGTATGCTTTCATGCATAACTTGATGTATGTAAAACAAAGCTTTTCCATCTTTCTTCCTCTATTCCCTCAAGACATCTTTCTCAATCTGTGTGAGATTGTTATATGTTGTCATGTCTGCTGGTTTTGCATAACCATGCTGGACTATCTCCTAGACATCTTGACCTATGAATAAATCCTTCATTGTTAAAGACCAATATTCATAATTCTTTCCTGTAAAAATTGGAGTTTGCAATGAACCAGAAGTGGAAGCCATTTTTAATTTTTAATTAACTTTCCTTAGAAAAATAATTTTCCACCTTTTAAGACAAGATTTCTTTCCTAAACCTTGCTCTGATATAAACCAAGCTCCAATACCAATTAGCCAAAACCGAGCCGACTAAACTTGAGTTTACCAATCAATTAATATTAAAATTAAATATTTTCACGCCGATTTACTTCGACTTGTCGGTTCTACCTACTTCAACCTCTAAGTCGACTGACTTCTTCGACCTCTCAAGTCAGCTCACTCAATGGACCTTGTCGGTTCACTTTGGTCAAAATATACAAAGTATGTTTCTTAGTCTAAAAGACTTAAGAAATTATAAATGCTTTTCACCTGTGAGTAAGATGAAGTAATAGGTCTACCGATTGGGAAAATCAGCCCTAGAACATAAGTCCTTGATTTTGTTCCTAGTCATAAGAATGCTATTAATAATCCATGGCATCGCTGATTTTGTTCCTACTCATAAGAATGGTATTAACAACTAATTATAGATAGTTTTCCTTAGATTGTTATTGATATTTAATAATTAAATAATAAAATTAATAATAGTAATTTATGTTTGAGGTTACTGGCTTTTGAGATGTTAAATTAATGTTTGTTTGGGGTACAAAGAAACTTTAAATACATATAATTTTGGATTTGAATTTATCATTTTATAGTAAAGAAATACATATTTTTAATAATTTAAAAAAAAATATTATAAATAATAATAAAGTGATAATATATTTTTAATTAAATAAAATAATATGATTGTATGTGATAATGTTTTATATTTTTATATATTTCAGTAATGATATATATGAGAACTTTTCTTTTATATATAAACTTTAATTTTGAAATAATAATATAATAATACTGAATATTTTATGTACACAGTTGAAGTTCCATATCCATAGGAGGAAAAATAATGCTTTAATTCATAAAATCATAAAATAATTATTAATTTTAAAATTTTCTTTCACATTATTAATTAATTTAGTATGTTAAAAAAATTATACAACTTAAAACATTAAAATATAGAAATACCGAGATGAAAGAACATAGCTTCTTGTTTTATTAGTAAAGGAAGTGGAGAGTCCATGTAACAACTATAAAATAAAATATTATTTAGATTAGTTAATTATCCTATCAAAGGGTGTAACCATTCAGTTTACATGCGCAAAGCCTATAAAGGTGAGCTTCCCTTGTAAATATTAAATCATCCAATATATTATTATTATTCATATTCATTATTACAATGATAGTTAGATTCGATTAACGGACAATTAGATTTGGTTGCTCCATTTGGTATCAGAGCGGATTTGTTCCTGCACTCTGAGCTCGGACTTAGCTCATCAATTCTTGCTTGAGCTCGGACTCGACTCATCAACCCCTTTTCTATCCACTGCTCATCCATAGTCCTTCATTTCTCCTGACCATAATTCTACCTCTGTTAATTCCATCCCATCGGCTGCCCATCCGCGTTCACCACTGAAATCTCCACGCGGTGCTCCTCAACGCCATCTGCTCTGCTTCTACCATCCACCCCCAGGCCTACATCCTCTTCCCCCCCTGGGCGCCACCCGTTCCACACCCCTGTCATCTCCCCATCTCCCGTCAAACCTCCTCTCGCTCAACGCTCCTCCCTTTTGCTTCAGCCCATCCTACCAACTCCCCTCCACCGCCAGATTTCACCGCATTCCCTCATCACTGCTCCACTTCCTCCCTGTTAGAATAATCAAACCCATAGTATTACCCACTTAGACATTAATTCATTTATTTTTGTCTTATTTGCCTAGTTCATGAGTCCCACCATGTGCAAGTTGCTAATTGCCTATCCATAGAGGTCAAACTTGCCATCTTTAACTCATGTAGCACTTAGGAAATCCTTAGGAATCAAATCTACTTTATTCCTGGCCTCCTAGGTGCCCTTCTGCTTTTTCTGCTTTATTGACTACTTTTTTAGTGTTTTAAGGCACATAGGAAAGCAAGACTAGGTGAGGTGAACTTGTTTTTTGCCCCTTTCATCCTCCACTCTTTCCTCCATGCAAAAGCATGTATGATCTCCCATTTCATCACTCATTAGCTTTCCCATGCGCCCTTTCCCATTCGTGAGCCTCATGACAGATTTGGGATCAACTTTTTACACCTGTGGGGGATTTGCCTATTTTAGGTAAGCTTGCTTTATGCTAGTTTTGGATGCCTCCTTATGCATTCAATATCTTGATGTATTCTATATATTCAGCAACCTATGTTATTACAGGGTTGGCTATTGTACACTCAGTTAATATAATTTTGTGTTACAGCTCCATATTCAGTCTCCATTGTTAGCAATTTTGCATGATCAATTGATAATTGTTGTGGGTAAAATTAATATATTGCTGGCCTGAATTTCTACATGGTATCAGAGCCATTGTAGGTTGTTACTCTCCTTCAAAAATTGTTTTGCAGGTTCGACATCAAGACTGGGAGCCTTCTATTGACAGCCGGGACAGATTTTCTAGAGCTATGGATCAATCACAGAAAACTATCTTGACTCCTTTCAATTTATTTGAATGGAAAGCAGAGATGGAGATACTATTGAGAGAGAAAGGCCTCTACAGGGTGACTAAGGAAAAAGAATAAGATCCCAATGCTGCTGCAGAGAAGATAAAATGGCACAATCGGAGAGATGAGGCCTATGACCTCCTATGTCTCAGTATTTCCCGAGACCTCCTTTTCCATCTCGATGGATTAACTTCACCGGATCAAGTATGGGAGAATCTTTCTGATCTTTTTGGAAAGACAGATGAGATGAGGGGACATCAGATCGAAAATGAGCTGATTTCTCTGAGTCCCAGTAGCTTTGAATCCCTGCAGCTATATTTCTCCAAGTTCAAAGCACTAGTTTTGCAGCTGAAGCAGTGTGGTATCGAAAAGAAATATGATTAGCTCGTATTGGCCATCCTCTCGAAGCTAGGACCTGACTACTCAGTATTTTTTTTGACCTTCTATGCCACAAAACTCACAACTCGAACCTGGAAGATGCCTAGCCTTGCATATTTCATGGAATCTCTCACACAAGAACAAGACAAGCTAGTGATGATGGGCACCATCAAACCATCCAAATATCAAGCTTTGATTGCTGGAGATTCGAGGGTGGATTAAAAAAGCAAAAAGAAAGCTAAAAATCCACCTGAGCAAAGAAGAGACAAGAAGCAGTCTCGAGAGGATCAACAAGGTCCCAAGAAAAATACCCAGAAGAAGAAAAACAAAGGTGAAATGAACAAGTGCTCATACTATTCAAAGGGAAATCACACTGAAAGCTCTTGTATGAAAAAGCAGATTGATATGCTGACCAATCTCCTGGAGAAGAATGGAATCTCCCTTCCAGAAAGCTCCAAGAAGAGAGAAGGAGGATCAAGTTTCAATGACAGAGAGAGAGTTTATGCTCTAGTTGCTGGCACATCAAGCTCACCCAGTTTTATCATAGATTCTGGAGCTTCAAGACACATGGTTTCGACTAAGGAGGCCTTCTCCTCACTGGATATGTCGAAAGGACCATATATTGTACTGGGAGATGACTCTCTCACTGAAAGTAAAGGCAAAGGAAGGATAAATCTTGATCATGGTAACTTCAACAATGTGTTGTATGTCCCTGGTCTCACCTCCAACCTTATGTCAGTGTACCAGATGACCCACACTGGGTCTCATAAGAAAGTCATATTCTCCCCAATGAAGTTGAGATCACAGAAATCTCAAGTGGTAGAGTCATTGCAAAAGGAGTAGCAAATCATGCTCAAAAGGTATACATGTTTTCACACTTCCTACCTTACTCAAACCCCTCTGCTCTTCTTATCCATGCTAATGAAGCTAGCAAGATATGGCATGAAAGATTTGGCCATCTAAATTACAAGTATCTGTCTGATCTTAGTGAGAAATAAATGGTCATAGGGCTGCCCAAGATAAAATTTTCCAAAGGAGTCTGCCAAGGCTGTATCCTAGGAAAACACCCAGAGCATAAGTTTGATAAAGCTAGTCATGAGAGAACCTCTGCACCCCTCGAGCTGATTCACAGTGATGTTGCTGTCCCATTCCCTCATATGTCCATGAGTCAGGACAAATATTCATTGACCTTTATTGATGATTTTTCAAGGTATTGTTGAGTTCACTTCATGAAACACAAGTCTGAATTTTTTGGCCTATTCAAAGTCTTTAAGGCTTTGGTTGAAAACCAGTGTGGAAGGAAACTCAAGGTCCTCAGATCTGACAATGGTGGTGAGTATGTCAAGTCTGAGTTTATTAACTATGTGCAGATGTAGGTATTCAGATGCAGCATTCTATCCCCTGCACACCACAACAAAATGGTGTTGCTAAGAGGAAGAACAGATCACTGAAGGAGATGGCAACATGCATGATGGAGGCCAAAACTTTGCCACCAAAGTACTAGGCCGAAGCTATCAACTATGCAGCCTATATTCAGAATAGGGTGCCTCACAAACAGCTTGATGGAATGACTCCCTTTGAAGCATGGAGTGGGCACAAGCCAGATGTGACCCATTTCAGGATTTTTGGCTCAAAGGCATGGGCTAGAATCCCGACAGAGAAGAGGAAGGCTTTGCTACCCCAAAGCCAAGAGTGTCTTTTTGTTGGATACTCTAAATATTCAAAAGGGTACAATTTGATAAACTTGAGCACAAACAAATCCTTCATTGAAAGGTGTGTTCAGTTTGAAGAAGAACCCCTTGCAGAAGTGGAAATTGGTGAAGCCTCTTCACCACCTAAACATCAAGAAGTAAGTAAAGAGTTTGTTGAACATGCTGATTCTGATTTTTCTAATGGATATGAGTTTATTGCAGACCCAAAAAGCCCCAAAAGGCCTAAATGGGAATCCAAGACACTACATGCAGCAGGTGAGCTAGCTGGGGATCCCAATGACCCAAGGAGGACTAGATCTCAATTTGAGAGTGGTCTGTGCATGAAAGATCCTATGTTTGCTGAAAAATACTATTTGATGGTGGATTATGATCCTCAAACATATGAATAATTAGTAGGAGATCCAAGATGGCAAGCTTCCATGAAGGAGGAGTTCAGTTCACTTCAGAAGAGCCACACATGGGAGCTAGTGGATCTTCCTCTAGGGAGAAAACTAGTACAGTGTAAGTGGGTCTATAAGACCAAATTTGCTGCTGATGGTTCACCACTGAAGTACAAGGCTATATTGGTAGCTAAAGGCTACTCACATGTTCATGGCATCAATTATAATGAGACCTTTGCCCCAGTGGAAAAAATGGACTCCATCAGGCTAGCTCTAGCCATTGCAGCCTCAAGGCAATGGGAGGTACATCACATGGTTGTAAAATGTGCCTTTATGAATGGATATCTCACTGAGGAGATATATATGCAGCAGCCTCAAGGTTTTGCTACTAAACCTTCTCTTGTGTGCAGGTTGAGAAAGTCATTGTATGGGCTAAAGCAAGCCCCCAGGGCTTGGTATGCCAAGATAGATAGCTTCTTGCTATCTCTGAATTTTGTTCGATGCAAATCAGATCCAAATTTATATTTGAAGTCTATTAATGGTTCATTAATGATCATTTTGTTATATGTTGATGACCTCCTCATTACAGGAAGCTCACAGGCTGAGATTGCTTCCTTAAAAGGAGCTATGAACCAAGCCTTCTCCATGACAGATTTGGGGCTCTTAAGTAAATTTCTGGGGCTTGAGATTGCTCAAACCAAAGCTGAAATAAAGGTGCACCAGTCCAAGTATTCCTTGGATTTGCTAATCAAATTCAGAATGCAAGACTGCAAAGCAAGCAAAACTCCTTTCCTTTTAGGAGTAAAGCTGGAGGAAGATGATTCTCCACCGATGGTAAACAATACACTGTATAGACAATTGATTGGATGTTTATTGTATTTGACACATACTAGACTTGATATTTGTTATGAAATAAGTGTGGCTTATAGATTCATGGATCATCCTCATGAGATCCATTGGAAAGAAGCCAAAAGGATCCTTAACTTTGTTCAGGGAACAAGGACACATGGGATCTTCTATAAGGCA
>LPNX010153374.1:224592-254073 GCA_001517045.1 Pseudotsuga menziesii | reverse complement strand
GACTGATAATTTCTGAGTTTTTCACTCCATACCTCCAAAGTTGGGGTGGTCGGCTTGGCATTTAGGCCTATTGAGTTTATTAGAGTCTATGTGTCAATGTGTAAGCATGCTAGACATCATTTTTGAGTCATATGAACATGTCTAAGTCCCCCTAGGTGTTTTTCAATTTTTCAATTTTTCAGTTTTTTCAGTGTTTTTTATTAAATTTTAATTTTTCCAAAACTTAGGCTATTTTTTAATAGTTTAATTGGAAAATTTGATTTTGTAATAAATGTGGGCCAAATGATCAGTTTCAATCATGTAGGTGCTCATTTTCAAGCTAAGAGCACCATGTAGACCCATGGATCCACTATTTCCTAGTTTTGAGTGATTTTCCATCACTCAGGTCAGAAAGCCCCAAAAATCAATTATTGATTATTTTAATTAATAAATTGATGAATAATGGAGCAAATCCAAATTCAATAAATCAATGGATTCTCAACCAATTTGACTGAAATCAATCAGATTTGGAGCAGATTGACTGGATCTGACAAATCCTTGACAAAAGGAGGGGATCAAATCAGATCCAGAGCTGATCTACAGTGGTCTTCATGAGGAATTTCACCCTCCCTCTCTCCTCAACACGTTTTGGCTCATCTGGATGAGTTTTGGGCCGATGTGTCAGTGTATGGGTTGATGTGTCAGCCAGATCAGGCCCCCGGTTGACAAGCAGGCTCAGTTCATCCTCAGTTCTGCATTGATGAACTCTCCATCAGTTGATTTCACTTGATTCCATGAGGAATTGCGCACCCCCTAGGTTGGATGGTTTGCAAATTGTATAAATCCTGCTTGAGGCTCCCTCTTCCAAGCTAGTTAGAGCTGGACTTAAGGGCTTGCCATTGTAACTGTGTACTGATCTTCTTTTGTTGAATAAAGAAAAGCTTTGGAGGCTTAATTGTGGAGTACCTTTCATGCATGGATTGTCATTGTCTTGCTGCATTCGAGGTGAAACTGCTATTTTTCCAATTTTTTGCACTTAATTATTGTCTGCCTGAATGGTTTCTGAAATCATAAGGATAGATCATTGTAAGTAAGCTTACTTACTTTCTATTTTCTGCATATGTTTGAATGATTTAATACCTGTATGTTAAATAAGGTTATTTGCATACTGTATCATCCCCTTCTCATATGTATCTTCAGATCTGATAGTTCTGTCTGCAGGAGTTGTGTTGTAGTTTACAGGTTTGCCATGGCTGGAAGATCTATGGTTCAGGTTTGATTCCATTGATTTCCAGCAGAGATTGCTAAGATCATGCCCCTCGGTGCTTCTCTACCAAGTTCCCTCTGCAGATCTGCTTCAACAACAAGCACCTTTCTTCCCCTTTCTCTCCTTTAAAAATTATTAAACTTTCCTCAAACTGGTTACTTTAAGGTTTCTTTTTAAATATGATCTATCTCATCAAGAAAAGCATACATAGATATAATTATCAAGATCCCTCCAAATTTCTAGATCTTAGTTTCATTTTGTGCATAAAGTTCAAATTCAAGAGATCTAGCTAAAATTGCCTTAGTTTTGCAAGTATTTTAGTGAAAAATTAATAGCTTGCTGTTAAGGTAGTTTCTTTTGCTGTACGATAAATTCAATATTCTGCAATATCAGTGCTTTTTAATTGGCTGCACAAACAGCAAGTCAAGATCCCAAGGAAAGCTTGCTTTCCTTGGTTCCTTTTTGTCGGTTTAGCTAGTTTAATTTCATTATTATTTGAGATAAAGTAGGCTGACCCAAAGGTACTCTTAAAGTGATTTTGGGAATTTTTTATTCTAAATTTCTCACTGTAATTTAGCAGGTCTGATAGAGAAGAAAGGAAGCTGCTGTCCAAAGTGGCTTTGGGAGCGCTCAAATCCCCCCAGGGGTCTCTCTTTTGTCACATAATTTGTAAATTTTTTGTATAAACTGTAAGATCTTGGTTTCAGCCTGTATAAGGACCAAGAAGGAATGATATATCAGTCCTCTGATATTGTAACAAGTAATAAATAAAATTTCCTTTGGAATAGGCTCTTTCAATCCCATTCCCCATCCCCCCTGGGGGGATTCGCGTCAATGCCATTTTTGTCATTTTCTGCTTATTTATTTTTTACTAGAATTGATCTGATTTGCAGGGTAGTATACTTAATCTTTTTATTCATTCCATACTCCATATATTACTTTTAAAAGTAATCATAATACTTACCCCGCGATTTCCTGAGTGACCCGCAAGGGGAAAGAGATTCGTGGTAGGATTAATTAGAAAACCAGATTTGTGTAGTTGTTTTATTTTTCATCTTTTATTTATCAGCAATTTAAATTAACCCCTACTCGACTCCCCGATTGAGATCCACTTGGATCGAAAGAGGTTCTTGGAGGCTTTTCTTTTAAACAAGAACACACAGCTTAAAACTTATTAAAATTTACAAGACTCCAGTGTGTATGCTCTGCACTTGGCTGCGGTTCGTCCGATCAGTCAAGATGTATCAAAAGCACATGGGTGACTAGTATAATTAGGACTCATCTTCCCCAATTGACAAACCATCAGGTGAAAATACAACACCTCGATCAAACCTTTACGGTGGAAAAATACCCAAAGGAAGCAGGAAATTCTGAAAAGTGACCTTGGGGCACCGATATCTGTCACACCCTAACGGGTGCGTTACGAACAATAGCCCCAGAGACTCCATTTCAGCCCACATATTCTTTGCGGGTAGCCGTGAAGGTCTTGTTTTGGACATACTCCAAGTACTCTCGGGTATATTTGGAGTCCCCCCGTATCCTAATTTAATCAACTCATACTTCAATTTTAACTTAAAACATACCAAGATGAAATCGCAAAACATTCACTCCGAGCACATGCAAGCACATTGATCATTTTTTATTCGACTCCATTTTAAGGCACTGGTCTTTTTGCTTCATATATATATTGTGTATCAGTTTTGTGCTTTCGTGTGTTTATCTTCGTATCTTGTCATATTTAATTGTTTATAGTTAAAATATTCAAACTCCTAAATAACCGATTTAGTTCAACCTCACCACACTAAGAAATCATCCTTAGTAACTTAATAGGGTCTACCCCCCTTGGCTTCGTTAGGAGTTGAGCCTAAACGGAGGAGTCAAGAACAAGGTGATAGCCTTGACTCGAGACTTGCCCCCAAGGACACACCGAGTGGCTTGAATATTTCTGCCACGTGATCCAGGTGTGTGAAAAGGCGGCAAGACCTCACAGGTTTCCAAGCATCAGATTATTGCAAGACAACTATTTCCCCATGTATCACATGTATAGTATTTTTTATTGCTACAAATGTTATGCTTCAATCGACCATTACCAATATAATGCTTCTATTTGTCCCAAAGCAGTAATTGGTCTTGTCTAACATCCAGTAGAGTTATCATAATCAAATATTCATTGATGCAAGGCCCTAATAAAAAAGGTATGGGAGCCTGTAGTTAACCCGCGTAAATTATCGTATGGTCCACATTCCATTTCCCTTCTCCATCATACCAGCTTCCATCAGGGA
The DNA here is from genome assembly GCA_001517045.1 of Pseudotsuga menziesii. NCBI lineage: Eukaryota > Viridiplantae > Streptophyta > Pinopsida > Pinales > Pinaceae > Pseudotsuga > Pseudotsuga menziesii. The sequence continues at coordinate 250,545 of LPNX010153374.1, read as the reverse complement.
AGGATCTTCTAGGGTAGGATCTTTATAAAAAGGGGTTCAAAATGATCGAATTATTGCACCCTTACAACACGCAGGATAAAAAGATGATACACATCACCTCTACAAGGATCAACTCTGACTAGACCTGCCTGCTAGACTAGTAAACTAGGTCCAGTTCTTCATCTACCCATTTTATCTCATGCAACTTTTCTAATGAAGCTCAATTCTTTATAACAATGACAGTTTGTCGGATGTGGTCCAAAACATTTTTACGAGCATTTAATGATAGTTCCAACAAGGAAGAAGGTTTAGATAATTTGATCCCATAGATTACAAAGAATGAATGTTTGTAGAACATGTTCGGGCAAGGTTGAGACAAATCTATAGAAGGAAGGTTGATCTAGACAAACACTTCTTATAAGAAAGACACTTACCTTTACGTCGTTCTCTCTGCTCCGATTGGTGTTCCTTGGGGACGTAGTTCTTTCTTTCAAATTATTAAATCTGGTATCTTCGTGTGCTTTTGGGTTGGCTGGGACGTTATCTGCCAAGTTACTCGAAAAATTAACCCACCTACATTGCCAATTAGGAATTCATGTACGATGATGCCACTTAGCAATTCACACACTTATTAACATGGCATCCATGTAAGGCGGTATAGCATACAGGTAATCTTTGGAAACAAAACCTCGTACACGGATACACCACCGGGAATAAGGAAATAATATGCTTGCATGCAATGCATGTGGTAAGTGTAGAGAACAATCATTGCTAGAGAACTTACCTAACCAGCCTAGGTAAACCTGACCACATATCATTTGATTTACAGGAAATATGTTTTACATAACATTTGCTTTGATGAATACTGAGGACACTTTTTGTTGTAGGCCATTGTTTATCTGATATGTATATGTCTTTCCAGACTCCCCACCATCCTTTCAATCTGGAGATGTTTGTTTTTTTTCTCCCTGTGATAGATGTTTGAACCAAAAAGTGCCCTGAACCAGGTTGTGATGCAACTCTTATTCCATTCATTCTGGCCTTTCAATGAAGATTAGTTAATCAAGAGATAATAACATTTTCATTGAAAGATCTTACTCAAATCCCAGACAAGAGAATCCTTGAGTCCGATCACTTACCTAAGTAAGGAAAGGGTAGGTTTACACCAAGGGTAGGTTTACTTGATTATGGTCACTTATATGTGCTCAAGGATGCTCAAAGAGTGAGCATAGAAAAATGAAATGGGAACCACTTGTCGCTGCAACATACTCTACTTCTACCGAAGACAAAGTTTCTATGGGTTGTTTCTTTGAAGCCCATGAAACAACACTTGTACAAAAATGAAATGTGTACCCAAATGTGCTCTTCTTGTCATCTATGTTGCCTCCATTGTCACTGTCAGTGTAGCCAGTGAGTTTAAAATTTTCTGAGGTTGAATACATAATACCAAGGTATTTTGTACCACTTACATACCTCAGAATTTTTTTACCTGCTTGGAAATGAGAGTATTTTGATGACTCCATGAACCTTGAGATCATACTTACACCATACATGATGTCTGGTCTTGTCGTTGTCAAATACATAAGGCTTCCAACAAGCCTTTTGAACAACGTAGGATCTATTGTTGATCCTTCATCATCCTTGCTCAATTTTAAACCTGTTATTACTGGTGTTGGGGTTGCCTTGCAATTAGACATGTTAAAACTTTTTAAATTTCATTTGCATACTTTGTTAGTGATATAAAAATACCACTTTCAGACTGTTGAACTTCAATGCCCACAAAAAACTTCATATGCCCCAGATTAGTCATTTCAAATTCACTTTCCATGAGTGCTTTAAAATCTGCTATGTCAAAATCACCAGTAAATATTAAATCATCTACGTACAAGCATACAATTAACATCTTACCTTGTTCATTCACTTTGGTGTACAATGTCGGCACACTTTCACTTCTGTGAAATCCATTTTCAGTGAGATAGGAATCAATCCAACTGTACCAAGCTCTAGGAGCTTGCTTCAAACCATAGAGTTCCTTTTTCAGCCTGTACACTTTATGCTCTTGACCTGGAAATCCATACCCTTGTGGTCGTTCCACATATACTTCCTCTTCTAGATATCCATTTAAGAATGCTGACTTGACATCCATTTGATAAACATGCCATTTGTTTTATGTAGCAATGGCCAAGACTATTTTGAATGTATCCATGTGTGCAATAGGTGCAAATGTTTCATTGAAGTCTATATCGGGTTGCTATGTGAACCCTCTTGCTACCATTCTTGCTTTGTGCTTTTGCACATTCCCATCAGCATCTTGCTTTGTCTTGTAAATCCATTTGACACTGATTACATCTTTGTCTTTTGGTACCTCTACCAGTTCCCATGTCTGGTTCTTCTCAATGCATTCTATTTCTTCATCCATGGCTTGTGTCTATACTTCTTCTTCAAAAACTTCATCAAATGTTAGTGGATCATATATAGGATAAAATAATGCAAAGAGAGAGAATGAATTTGGTGTACAAGCTTCATATATCTCTTGTAGACTTCTTGTCTTCATTGGTTTTGTCGATGTCGACCTTTACGAATTGCTTGATGGATTTTGTTGTCCTCTTGGTGTACTTGTCGGTGTAGCTTGAGATGCTACTTGTGTCGATGGTCCTTGTGTTGAACCATGTCGTGGTGTCATGGGAGTCAACGATGCTACGACTGGTTGACTTACTTGTGGTGTTTGAACCACTTCCTCTTCCATATCATCATTGTCGACATTCAACACAATCTTGACATTTATGTCAACAGTTCCATCCCATGATTCGTTCTAGACAAATTGAACATCTCAACTGATTATCACTTTCCCTGCGACCGGATCATACAACTTGTATGCTTTTGTGTCTTCTGAATAGCCAACAAAAATACATTTTTGTCCCTTCTTGTCTAGCTTCCTTCTTATGTAATACCCCGGTTTTAATCCCCGCTTGCATTAAAATAAATAGGATACATATGTTGTAAATAATCTTGGTGCGAAGCTCAAGGCCAAGGCCCCACCATGGATTTGGTCATGTTGTGTTATGATTAGGAATGGTCACCGATGGTATATCAGGACATGCGGCATATATTTAATTATGGCATCATGTAAGCACGCTTTTTAATTAAACAACTCAACCAGCTATGTTCGTAGCAACTAAATTGAGAAAGGGAATGATTCCAAAGGATAAGGAAAAAGGGGGGGGGGATGTGGAACATTGAGTCACAAGGAAAAAGTCTATGTGTCACCATCTCCCTTGGTTAATTTTTCATTTGTTAGTTGAGGCAGCAATTGGATGGCAAGCAGACCACTACCATGCCACGCTTGCTCTCCTCTCCACGACGTGGGAACCGTTTCTTCCCCACTCCCTCGGATCTTGGTTGTTCGTCTTCCTGATGCAGGACGGGGGAATAAAACGTTTTACCAACCGTTGTGTGGGGGTTCGCTCTCTCTCTCTCATGCTGATTGCCAGTCTGTAATTCATTTCTTCCATCCACACAGAGAACCAACTTTTTCCTCCACGCATGGGACTATGTACTGTTTTCGTTCACCATTCGGATCCCACTGGAAATTATTGGGATTTCTTTTCCATGAATTGATAGAATCGGGGGTGATTCTCCCTTTTAATCCGCGTTAAACTGTGTATGTTGGCCATGACTTTTGATCATTTTCTTATCTGTGTAAGTTTCCCAGTGAAAGTATTGAAGATCGGATCACTGTGGGTTCATTGGATTGGTCCCTGGACTATTTTTGGGTTGGTGAATGATGGCTTGAGATGCTTGACAAACCTGGTGGAATGAGAACCACACGGATAGAGCTATTGAGCTGTATTTCTTCTCCACAACCCCTGAAGAGCACTGGAGTGAAGATCAGGGTCTGAGGGACTGCGTTGCAGAGAAGGGGCTGACTTCCTTGTGTTGGGTGTGTGTGCGTGTTCTAGAATCTAGGCTGGTTCTGGTGTTGGTGTCTGCAGCTCTTCAGTGAGCTCACCAGCTTAGCATTAGCCTTTCCCAGCTCCTGTTCAACTGATAAACCCAACTGTGCTGGCTTGGCTGAATTGTGTACCCTTGTGGTGTTGTTATTCCTTGCTATGTGTAAGCTTGTTAGTTCCTTATTCCTTGGAGAGTCATGCCCGGCTCGGGGTGGCAGCATTGTTGAAAGATCTAGGAGCGTGCTAGCCTATGGTTGGGTGGAACGTTACAGCGACATAGCTGGTTGCAGAGCGATTTCTTTATAAAGATAAGTAATCTTCTCTATTTTACTTCGGCAATCCTATTTACTGTTAATGATCATGATGAACATGTTGAATGCTTGTATGAATGTATGTTACTTCTGCTGTGTATGATAATTAACTATGTATGCATGTTTCAGTTCAAGCATTCTGTTTTGGCATTTCAGCAAGTTTTTACAAATGCACATGTTCATGGGTCTGGTAGCCCGGATGGTTAACTCCATGGTAGCGTCCTCTTCGCTGGTCGGAGGGTCGGGGATGTTACAGGATGGTATCAGAGCTCATGTTGTAGCATGGGCCTGCATGAGCCGTGAAGATGCAGTAACAGAGGTAGTATTTCTTCCTGCCCAGTAGAAATCAGTGAAAAACAAATTTTTCTAAGTGCTGAACGGTCGAACGAATTAGAGGAATAGACTTCCACTGTAGCGGAAGAGTTAGCGGTTTCCTGTCCGTCGTTGCGGAAGTCCAAATCGCTAAGTCTTCCGACGGGGAAGGACTGCCGACACCGAAAAGTTTAAAATTTTTCTAAGTAAGGAAAACAGTGGCCAATCAGAAGAAATAGTGGTTTGGCGTTCCGCCGTTGCGGAAGCCAAAGACACTAGCCGCCGATCAGAAAGACCACCGACGCCGCAAGGAAGTTAAAAATTTCTATAAGTAAAATGGCGACCGTCAGAGGAAGTTCATCTTTGGTGTGCCACCGTTGTGGAAGCAAAAGGCACTATCCGGTCGATGAGAAAGACAGCCAACACCACAAGAAAAGTTTGAAATCTTTCTAAGTCAAAAGCTGCCAATTGGAAGAGAAAGTGGTTTGTGCGCCGCCGTTGCAGAAGCCAAAGTCACTAGGCTTCTAATGTGGAAAGACCGCCGACGTTGGGAGTTGAAATTTGTTTCTAAGTAAAAAGCCGCCAATCGGAAGAGAAAGTGGTTTGTGAGCCGCCGTTGCAGAAGCCAAAGTCACTAGGCTTCCGATGTGGAAAGACTGTCAACGCCGATTAGGGAGCCTTTGCTGATTGGAACGCCAATCGGAAGAGAAAGGGGTTCATGTGCCGCAGTTGAGGAATCCAAAGCACTAAGTCTTCCGATGAGAAAGATAGCCAGCGCCGCAAGAAAATTTTTAAATTGTCCCAAGTAAAGAGTCGTCGTTGCAGAAGAAATAGTGGTTCCGAGAGCTGCCATTGTGGAAGAAATAATGGTTCCAAGAGCCGCCGTTGCGGAAGAATAGTGGTTCCAAGAGCCTCCATTGTGGAAGAAGTAGTGGTTCCGAGAGCCGATTCTATGGAAAAATAATTGGGGAGAGACCCGATTGAACAAAGGAAAATTCAACTGTTTTTCACGGGAATTTTCAGCTGTTTTACAGTAAAAATTTCAGGGCTGCAAATTGAGAAAGTGGCAGCGATCTTATGCGCCATATTGCATGGAAACCAATGATTTACAAAAAAAAAAAAAATGAGGGCACTGCCCCAAGGGGGTAAGCCCCCTTGACCCCCATTGTCCCCCTCAGATAGACATTCTTTGATGAAGGAAATCTTGTGTTTGGACAAATTTGTTGTTTTATGATTTATTTTTTCTTCCAAGAAAAAGGGAAGTAGTTTGATTTATATTAATACTATGCATCTAATAGTTTGCTACTAACACATTGCAGAACTATAGATAACTTCCAAGAGTAGTACTCCAGAAAGAACAGTGTTGTAAAGCCAAAGGTGGTTCGGTCATGAGAACCCATGATGGGTATGATGCTCGAGATTCTTATGAGCGAGCAGAAGATGCCATGGGAGAAAATGTCCATAATAGGAATGATGACATTGAGTCCAATGGAAGGAGATTCCAAGAGACACTGTCAGATGTTGCAACCACCATGAGAAGCTTAATTAAAGCCCGGGAAGAGCAGCATCAATTGAATGCTACCATATTGGAAAGTTTGACAGACTTGCAAAAAAAGATAGATTCTAGATGAGGTACATCAAGACCAGAAGGAAATAAGAGCAGCAATAGGAGAAGGAGAAGGACTTCCAGTGAGTTGTCTAACTCTGAAGAATCCAGTGGAGATACAAGTTCATCTCCTCATAAAAGGAAAAGAAATAGGCACCATCGGGATCGTTCTTGAGATGATTTTAGGAAAGCTAAACCTCCTACATTTGATGGCAAGATAAAGACGGGACAAGAAGCTGAGGCTTGGCTTCTTTGGATAAAGAAGTAATTTCAGGTGCAGGATTATTTAGGAAACATGAAGGCACGAGTTTCCATATTCAATCTAAATGGAAGGGCGTCCATTTGGTGGGAACACTTCAAGCAAGTAAAAAGGATCAGTGAAAGGAAACTGAAGTGGAAACAGTTCAAGAAGTATTTCAAGCAGAAATACCTCTCTGTCAGGTACTATGATGACAAGATCAAGGAGTTCCATGAGCTGAGATTGGGACAGCAAACCATGGATGAATATGCAAATAAGTTTTTGGAGTTGTTGAGGTATGTCCGGTACATCAGAGATGAAAAAGTGAAAGTCCAGCGTTTTTTGAGTGGATTACCTCAGTCTTACAAAGATAGAATTGAGTTTTATGAACCTAGGACTCTTGAAGAAGCAATAAGAAAAGCTAAGTATTTCTATGAGCAAAGTAAAGGAAAACCTGATTACCAAAAGGCATGGAAGGACAAGAAGAGTGAAAAGTTGTACCGAATAAAGAAAGGTTTCAAACCTTCTAGATTTAGGAGTCAGCAGAAGTAGCCATCTCAAGCTGTGAGTGATCCGGTTGGAGTGACAGGTGGAAATCCTAAAGAGCCACATCCGAATAAAGGTCCACTCAAATGTTGGAAATGTGAAGGACCTCACTTGCGTAGAAATTGTCCACTTGAGAATGAGAGTGCAAGACCAGCTTATAACATTCAAGAAGCGAAAACAGTGGGTCAAGTAGCAAGGGTCATCCCTAGGATTTATCCAGCACTGGAGGACCGCCAGGCAGATCACCAGTCAACTATGGTTGAAGTAGCAGGTAAGATTGTTGAGCAATCTATTTCTATTTTGATTGACCCTGGTTCTACTCACGGTTACATTACTCCTAGAGTAGTGGAGATTTGTGATTTTAAGAAGGTAAAGCATAGGAAATCTTGGTTAGTTCAGCTAGCCACTAGAACTAAGAGAAAGGTTAGTGAAGTAGTAGAGAAATGTCCATTGGTCATAGATGGGTTGGTCACTTGTGTAGATCTGAATGTTCTACCGCTTGGTTCCTATGATGTTCTCATTGGAATGGATTGGTTAGAAGCTCACAGGGTGAAGCTTGACTATTACAATAAGACTTTTGAATGCATGAATGAAGAAGGGAACCTAGTAGTTGTGAAAGGTATTCCAAAGGTGATTTCAGTGAGGCAGGTTTCAGCAATGCAGTTAAAGAAGTTCTTTAGGAAGGGTTGCCAGTTGTATGCAGCACAGATTTTGGAGGAAACGAGAGATGAAACTCCTAGGTTGGAGGACTATCAGGTGTTACAAGAATTCAGGGATGTGTTTCCTGATGAGATCCCAAGGCTTCCTCCAAAGCGGGACATTGATTTCACAATTGAACTTGTGCTAGGAGCAGCACCAGTATCCAAGGCACCCTACAGGATGAGTACACCAGAGATGCTAGAGCTGAAGATGCAACTGCAAGAATTGTTGGAAAAGAAGTATATTCGACCGAGTGTGTCTCCTTGGGGAGTACCAGTTCTGTTTGTAAAGAATAAAGATGGTACACTCAGGTTTTGTATTGATTACAGATAGTTGAACAAGGTTACGGTGAAGAATAAATATCCTTTGCCTAGGATTGATGACCTATTTGATCAAATGAGAGGAGCAAAGGTATTTTCCAAGATTGACTTGAGGTCTGGGTACCATCAAGTAAGGATCAAGGATGAAGACATTCATAAGATAGCCTTCAGGACAAGGTATGGGCATTATGAGTTTGTAGTGGTACCATTTGGTCTCACAAATGCACCAGCTACATTTATGTGCCTTATGAATAGTGTCTTCAGCAAGTATTTGGACAAGTTTGTTCTTGTTTCCCTTGATGACATTCTTGTTTATTCTAAGAATGAGGAAGAACATGAAGAGAATTTGAGATTGAAATTACAATTGCTTAGGGAGCACCAGTTGTATGCAAAACTAAGCAAGTGTGACTTCTATAGAGATATAATTCAGTACTTGGGTCACATTATCTCAGAGGAGGGTATATCTGTGGACCCTGAAAAGATTGAAACCATTATGAATTGACCTACTCCAAGAAATGTGACAGACGTAAGATCTTTTATGGGACTTGTAGGATACTACAGGAGATTCATTGAGGGATTCTCCAAAGTTGCACATGCCATCACTTCTTTGCAAAAGAAGGGGATGAAGTTCGAATGGACATCGAGGTGTGAAGAAAGCTTCCAGCAGTTGAAGAATCTTCTCACCAGTGCACCAGTATTGAAGGTCGCAGATCCAGAGAAAGATTTTGTGGTGTGTACCGATGCATGCGGACAAGGGCTTGGAGGAGTCCTTATGCAGGACAACCATGTGATCTGTTATGAGTCAAGAAAGCTGAAGGAACACGAGAAGAACTATGACACTCATGATCTAGAGCTTGCAGCCATAGTACATGCTCTCAAGATGTGGAGGCATTAATTGATGGGCAGAATATTTGAGCTCAGAATAGATCACTGTGGATTGAAGTATCTATTTGACCAGCCTACTCTGAATGCTAGGCAAGCAAGATGGCTGGAATTTTTATGTGAGTTTGATTTTGAAATCAAGCACATAAAGGGGAAGGAAAATAAGGTAGCTGATGCACTCAGCAAGAAGGTATAGGAAATGCATGTGGCATCTCTTAGTATTTTCCAATCAGATTTGAGGCAGCAGATTGTTAGTCATGCTACTGGAGATGAATTGTATGAAAAGGTAAAATACAAATTGCAGTAGCAAAGTCTTGAGAAAAGGTATGAGGGTTATAAATTGGAAGAAGATGGGCTTCTCACTTATAAAGGTAGAATTTATATTCCAGATGTAGCAGATTTGAGGAGAGTTGTTATGGATGAAATCTATTAAGCTCCATATTTTGGTCACCCAGGATATTAGAAGACAATTGCTATAGCTAGAAAGTAGCACTTTTGGCCGGGAATGAAAAAGGATATGGCTGAGTACATTTCCAGGTGTATGAAATGTCAACAGGTAAAGGTTGAGCATCAACATCCAGCAGGCTTGTTGTAGCCTTTGCCAGTTCCGGAATGGAAATGGGAAGTTATTTCCATGGATTTTATTACAGGATTGCCAATGACTTGGGAAAAACATGATTCTATCATGGTTGTGGTAGACAAGTTGACTAAGGCAGCACATTTTACACCAGTGAAGTCTACGTACAAGACTGATGACATTGCAAAGATCTTCATGAAGGAGATTTTTAAATTGCATGGATTACCTAAGGCAATAGTTTCTAACAGAGATGTCAAGTTCACTTCCAACTTTTGGAAGGGGTTGTTTGTAGATTTGGGTACAAAGTTAAACTTCATCACTGCATACCATCCTCAGACAGATGGGAAGACAGAGAGAGTTAATCAGGTGCTTGAAGACATGATTCGCATGTATGTGATGGACAAACCAACCAAGTGGGAAGATTACTTGCACTTGGTAGAGTTCGCTTATAACAATGGACAACAAGCATCCTTAGGGATGAGTTCGTACGAAGCTTTGTATGGAAGGCGGTGCCGGACACCAGTGACTTGGGACAACCTGGTAAACAGAATTGTGCTAGGACCAGAATTGCTCAAGGAAATGGAGCAAGAGGTTGTAAATATTAGGCAGAAGCTGAAAGAAGCCCAGGACAGATAGAAAAGCTATGCAGATAAGCATAGGGTGAACAAGGAGTTCAGTGTTGGGGATCATGTTTACCTCAGAGTGAGGGCAAAGAAAAGTTCCTTGAAGCTTGGAAGTTGTGCCAAGTTGTCACCTAGATATTGTGGGCCATTTGAAGTACTTGAGAGGATAGGGCCTATTGCATATAAACTTGCATTGCCTGCTAATACTAGAGCTCATAATGTTTTTCATGTTTCTTTGCTTAAGAAATATGTACATGATCCTAATCGTGTGATAATTTGGGATGTGATTCAGGTGGAACCCGAGGGAGAATTCCAAATAGAACCAATGCGCATCCTCGACAGGAAGGTCACAATGCTCCAGAATCGGGCCATAGGGCAGGTAAAGGTGCAGTGGGAGCATTACGGACCTGAAGAGGCTATGTGGGAGTTGGAGGATGCCATGCGATTGGCACATCCATTTTTTCAATCCTGCGGAACACTAAGGCAGTACCAGTGTAGCATTTTGTTCAAATTTTGTAAAGCACTGAGGACAATGCTATTTAAGGGGGAGGGGAATGTAATACCCCAGTTTTAATCCCTGCTTGCATTAAAATAAATAGGATACATATGTTGTAAATAATCTTGGTGCGAAGCTCAAGGCCAAGGCCCCACCATGGATTTGGTCATGTTGTGTTTTGATTAGGAATGGTCACCGATGGTATATCAAGACATGCGGCATATATTTAATTATGGCATCATGTAAACACGCTTTTTAATTAAACAACTCAACCAGCTATGTTCGCAGCAACTAAATTGAGAAAGGGCATGATTCCAAAGGATAAGGAAAAAGGGGGGGGGGGATGTGGAACATTGAGTCATGAGGAAAAAGTCTATGTGTCGCCACCTCCCTTGGCTAATTTTTCATTTGTAGCTGAGGCAGCGATTGGCTGCAAGCAGACCACTACCATGCCACGCTTGCTCTCCTCTCCACGACGTGGGAACCGTTTCTTCCCCACTCCCTCGGATCTTGGTTGTTCGTCTTCCTCATGCAGGATGGGGGAATAAAACTTTTTACCAACCGTTGTGTGGGGGTTCGCTCTCTCTCTCTCACGCTGATTGCCGGTTTGTAATTCGTTTCTTCCATCCACACAGAGAACCGACTTTTGCATCCACGCATGGGACTATGTACTATTTTCGTTCACCATTCGGATCGCAGTGGAAATTATTGGGATTGCTTTTCCACGAATTGATGGAATCGAGGGTGATTCTCCCTGTGAATCCACGTTGAACTGTGTATGTTGGTCATGAATTTTGATCATTTTTCAATCTGTGTAAGTTTCCCAGCGAAAGTATTGAAGGTTGGATCATTGTGGGTTCATTGGATTGGTCCTTGGACTATTTTTGGGTTGGTGAATGATGGCTTGAGATGCTTGACAAACCTGGTGGAATGAGAACCACACGGACAGAGCTATTGAGTTGGATTTCTTCTCCATAACCCCTAAAGAGCACTGGAGGGAAGATTAGGGTATGAGGGACTGCGTTGCAGAGAAGGGGCTGACTTCCTTGTGTTGGGTGTGTGTGGGTGTTCTAGAATCCAGGCTGGTTCTGGTGTTGGTGTCTGCAGCTCTTCAATGAGCTCACCAGCTTAGCATTAGCCTTTCCTAGCTCCTGTTCGCCTGATAAACCCAACTGTGTTGGATTGGATGAACTGTGTACCCTTGTGGTGTTGTTATTCCTTGCTATGTGTAAGCCTGTTAGTTGCTTATTCCTTGGAGAGTCATGCCCGGCTCGGGGGTGGCAGCATTGCTGAAAGATCTAGGAGCGTGCTAGCCTATGGTTGGGTGGAACGTTGCAGCGACATAGCTAGTTGCAGAGTGATTTCTTTATAAAGATAAGTAATCTTCTCTATTTTTACTTCGGCAATCCTATTTATTGTTAATGATCATGATGAACATGTTGAATGCTTGTATGAATGTATGTTACTTCCGCTGTGTATGATAATTAACTATGTATGCATGTTTCAGTTCAAGCATTCTATTTTAGCATTTCAGCAAGTTTTTACAAATGCACATGTTCATGGGGCTGGTATCCCGGATGGTTAACTCCATGGTAGTGTCCTCTTCGCCGGTCGGAGGGTCGGGGACGTTACATCTTAGTTCATCTAGAACATAAGCATATGCAACACAACCAAAAACTTTTAAATGAGAAACACTATGATTCATACATGTCCATGCTTCATGGGGAACTTTCTTCTTCACACTCTTTGCCGGACACCGATTCATAATGTATATCGCAATTGTGACTACTTCACCCCAGTATTCATTTGGCAACTGCTTGCCTACCAACATGTTGCGTGCCATCTCCATGATGGTTCCGTTCTTTCTTTCGGCAATATCATTCTGCTGAGGTGTATATCGTGTAGTGAATCGCTTATGTATGCCATGTGTCTTGCAAAAATTTATAAATTCATTTGAAACTTATTCACCCCCTCTATCGATCCTTAAGATCTTGATGTGATGTCCACTCTGGTTCTCCATGAGTTCCTTGAACTGATGAAAATAACTAAATGCATTAGATTTATGTTTCAAGAAATATACCCATGTTTTTCTTGAGTAATCATCAATAAAATTTAGGAAATACTTGCAGCCACCAATGGATGATGTCTGCATTGGACCACAAATATCAGAGTGCACAATTTCAAGTGGTGTGCGTGCTCTATAGGACTTTTCGACTGGAAAAGTCTCTCTGTGCTGCTTGCCAAAAATGTAGCCTTCACAAACCCTTTCTGGTCTGTCGATCAATGGTAAACCTTTTACCATATTCTTTTTGTGCAGTAGCTTCAGCCCACCAAAATTCAAATGTCCAAATATGAAATGCCACAACTAGGATTCATCTTGAACTTCTGTCTGAAATGTAGCTTGCAAATTAGTGCTGCCATTTTCTTTCTTACCGAGTAGCTCCACTGTTTCTTTACTTTCTGCCTTGAATGCAGCTCTTGTATTTGTCTTCCCTTTTATGTCGGGAACTATCCTCAATGGAAACAAGCGATTGCTTGTCATTGGCACTTTTGCTATCAGCTAGTCACTTGGACGCTTGACTTTGATCACACAGTGATCATCTTCCATGTAGACTCTGTAGCCTTTTTGTATCAACTATCCAATTCTTAACAAATTATGTTTCAAACATTCGACATGATAGACTCTCAAGGATATACTTACTCTCCCCTTGTTTGGTTATAAAATAAACAGCGCCATTTCCTAAAACAGTAACTTGGACATTGTTTCCAAGTGTAACATCAGTTTGAACTGAATTGTCTAGACTGGAAAACAAATTTAAATTACCAGTCATGTGGTTGCTGCATCCTAAATCTAAGTACCATATGTCATGCAAAATTTCTTGAACAACATTGCATTCAAGTAGATATGTCGATGCCATTAACATTGCACTTGTCGAAGTGTTGGTGTTGGTCGACTAATTTGGGCTTTTCCTTCCTTGGTCATATTGTTTCTTCTGGTATTCATATGCATAATGACCAAATTTCTTACAATAATGACAATGAATTTTTGATTTATCAAACCTCTGGACACTTGGCTGACTTGGGTTCTGATTTTCCCCTCTACCACCGACATTTGCAGGAATTTTGCCTCATCCTCCTCTTGAAGAACTTCTTCCTCTGCCTCTGAAGTTGTTTCTCCCCCTGCCTCTACCATGGATTATGGATGACTGTGCTCCGAATGCACCTTCCAATGATGTCTGTGTTCTACTGATTCTATGTTCATGATTGATGAGTGAAGCTTGCAGCTCATCAATGGTAAATGTCAACATGTTTGTGTGTTCTTCCAAGGTCACAAGCAAGTTTTCAAATCTTGGGGGAAGACTTTTGAGAATTGTTTCAACCACTCTTTGGTCTTCTATGGCTTCTCCATGATATTGCAGTTGGTTTATCAAACCAACAACTCTGGTGTAGAATGTGTCTACAGTCTCTGAATCTTTCATGGACAGAGATTCAAAATCTCTTCTTATAATATGTAGCTTGGATGTCCTTACCTTATCCAAACATTGATAGGCGGTCTCCAATGTATCGCATGCCTGCTTAGCATTAGTTTTCACTGCTACTCTCGAGAGTATCCTTTCATGCATAGCTTGATGTATGTAAAACAGAGCTTTTCCATATTTCTTCCTCTGTTCCCTCAATACAGAGTCTGTGTGAGATTGTTATATGATGTCATGTCTGTTGGTTCTGCATAACCATGCTGGACTATCCCCTAGACTTCTTGACCTCCGAACAAAGCCTTCATAGTTAGAGACCAATATTCATAATTCTTTCCTGTAAAAATTGGAGTTTGCAATGAACCAGAAGTGGAAGCCATTTTTAATTTTTAATTAACTTTCCTTAGAAAATTAATTTTCCACTTTTTAAGACAAGATTTCTTTCCTAAACCTTGCTCTGATATAAATCTTGATCTGATACTAGTTAGCCAAAACCAAGCCGATTAAACTTGAGTTTACCGCTCAGTTAATAAAAATTTAATTTTTCACGCCAACCTCTTTTTCTTTTCTTTCACGTGTTGGGTGAAACTTGTCTAAGTCCCGACTAGACAAGTCTATAGACCACCAAATGGTCATACTTTCGACCCGACTGATTTACCTCTACTTGTCGGTTCTACCGACATTTACTTGTCAGTTCTACTGACTGGTTTTACCTCGACCACTTGTCGGTTGACCTCTTCGACCTCTAAGTCGACTGACCTCTTTGACCTCTAAGTCAGCTTACTCAACCGACCTTGTTGGTTCACTTGGTTGGGTGGAAATCTACAAAGTATGTTTCTTAGTCTAAAAGACTTAAGAAATTACAAATTCTTTTCACCTATGTGTAAGATGAAGTAAAATGGACACATTAACAATCCAACATAACTTATAAAACATATACTCAAATTTGTAGCCTGACTTGATTCGACCACAGTGCCGTAAAAATTGGAACTTTCACGCAGTGAGAAATTTATGGGTTCTTTGATTTTTCACTTAAATGGTAAATGTAAACAACATTCACACAAGTAAATCTAGAAATAAAGTGCGGCTAAATAAACATTGATTCAACCATAAACTATTGCATATACATATTGTCCGGAAATAACAAAGAAAATACAAGCTTGTCGGCTCTTCGACTGATCCAAACTTGTCGGCTCACCGACTGATCCTTTTACAGAGCTTCTGCTCTTCGACATAATCACATACACAGAAGCTTGACCTTCAACTCCTCTTTCTCTCTTTTCTAACCCAGAGTTCTATCTACTGTCTAACTTGATTTACAAATTTCTTCTTCTATTTATAGGCAACCTGAAAATTGCTTCTACATGAATCAACTGACTCACCATTAAAGACTGTAATAACTATCTACCTAACAAATTAGCTTCAGAAATTAATTCTACTGGTTTACATTGCCGAATCGTTGACTCTTCCCTCTTTTTAGACTGACCGATGGGATCTTGACTGATACAGACTCTGACAGAGTCGGCTCATATCAGATACGGATCTGTGAGTAATTAATATTTCCAACCAACTCTACCCGGTTGGAAACCTAATGTCACTCCTGGAAGGCATTAATTATGTAGATTCTAATTTGCTGAGGAATTTGCCTGAATTTTCTTTTCTTTTAAGGAAGACTCTAGTTGCAAATACAAGATTGTAAGTATCACTTCAACTCTCATTACATTACTGAGTATGTATAAAACTACATAGAAATGATTGTAGCTTGTGTAAACCTTGCCTCCAAAAACCGGATGTCTTTTTCATTAACATCATAATATATTGATAGTGCTTGTTTTTTAATACAACCAAATACAAAGGACTCGGAAAAGCTTAATGTTATTGTGGTTGATGCAATACATAATGGTTTGAGAGTTTCTATAGCTATGGTGAAGAACGTGCTTGCAGGAAGCATGTGCATCTTCCAGATTGCCTCAGAAAAGTATCTAACATTTTATATGATTATTCCCAAATTAAGTTAATGTACATGAGCATTTGCTTTCATGTGATTTCAACTCTAAAAATTGTAATTTTAGGTGAAAGATCTGAAACTAGATGAGCTAGGAAAGAAAGGGAAAGAATATTCAATAGTGAAAGAATTTGAAGAATGGGTATGTTCTCAAGATCACAACCAAGATCACAACCATATTTGAAATAGGTTTTGAATATCAAACTATACTACCATTTTTACATGTATGCAAATATCACTAAAATGAAAATAGTCTTAAGTTTTAAATATACAAATACCATCACCAATTCCATCCATTCCACCACATGCATGTATTTCTTCAGTAGGAAGAACATAAATGTGAAACAAATACTGGGTCACAAGTTTTTTATTGGTTGGACCGAGATGGGCAATAGATGGGTCACTGCATGCCGTAAATATTTGAGTCTCGCAACGGAATATGGGAAGGACATCGCCCAAGTTCTGCTGGGATGTCCTCGGTTGAGTCCCGGATAGAGGCGTTCTAATGCTCTAAAATATTCAACAGATTCATATTCACTTGAGGCCTTGAATTATTTCAGGTCTGGGGCAGATGAATACTTTAGTTTTCTTGGTGGAGGGGGGCATTGCAGGAGGCATGGGTTCAACCAGATTTCATTGTTTTTTATCATGTGGGATTTCTTATTTGAGAATCTGTTCAAGGGAATGATAAAGCGTGGTTCCAGGAAGAGTCTGAGGCAGTATTTTCTCTGTGTTTATGTGTTTATGGTTGTGATGTTGTTGGTCAATATTGTTTTTGTTGTAATTCTTAGTCCTAGACCTGAACAGTATTGTTTTCTTCTTATTCCTCATATTTTTTTCTTAAATATCTTTTACCCTCAAAGAGAAGCTTTGCAACTAGCCCAAATAGGTCGGTCACTAGTAAGACCTCATAAGCTACTGTATTTACCACTGAACCATAACCCCATTGGAATATAATCAAAATTTCATGTTTGTGTTTATTTATTATTCTCTCATAAACATAACGAATGAAATAAGGGCTTTCTGAATCTTGATTGCATTGTTGTTTGAACTTATCATCGATGTGAGTAAAGGCCTAAAGGCCCTTTCTCTTCAATGTTGAAAATATTATATGCAATTAACAGTGGGGGCATTCAGTAAGTAAGTAATATATGGATATATGCAGAATTAATGGATATATTCAATCCTCCTTACTTATGAAGAGGTTATCATCCTCTACCATCTTGCAAAGTACGTTGAGAAAAGGAGCATACATAATCTTGGTGGGGAGAAACCTTCCACACCAACTCAGAATCTTTATTCTGCATCTTCTGCCTCACCACATTCTTTATGACGTCCTTACTCATAAGTTTATCTAACAAAAACTTCTTAGTCTATAAATCCAATGTCATTTTATTACTCAGCTCAGGAAATTATTAAGATAAGAATGAATTGCAAACATGAATTCAAGATTTTTGATTCATAATATTTCATAATCTATGAATACAACCCTTTGGATGAGGGAATTAATTAGATTCTTTTGAGCAGCAGGGGCCCTCAGAACTAGATTGCACTCGTCCTCCATGTTGCATTGAGATGTCAATTTCACAAGATCCACATTGACATAAGGCACCATCTTCACTTGAGTTGTAAGTATTTCATCTTCTTCATCAGAAGACTCTACATCTTCTTGTTTGAGGATACAAATATATTGTTCCTAAAAAACACATCTATAAAATCCTAGAAAATGTATTATCCAAAAGAGTTGGTGGTCATATACTCACCTGATAATCAGTAGGGCCAGGATTGATGATTTTGATGTCTTTGGACAAGCTTGTGTTGACATTGGTTTGATTCATGGCAACCAGGTTGACGATTTTGATGTCTCTGGAGAGGCCTGTGTTGACATTGGTTTGTTTCATGGCAACTAATTCTATGGCATGCAACTTTCCTAGAGGCGGTGAGATCCAAGAGCATGTGCTTTCAAGTCTTGGTAAAAACATTCAAAAATTGGTAAAAGCATTCAGAAACTATAGAAATGAAATCTCCAAGAGTCAGTGTTGTCAGATATTGGTAAAAATAGAGTTGTAAGTGGGTGGCAGTGCATTGGACCCTGAGAGCAATGTGTTGGAGGGGGAACCCTAGGAGGGATGCATTGGAGGGCGAGGAGGGTGCCTTGGACCACTGATGCAGAGATAGTCTAACAATGTTTATTCTAAGTCTGTGCATACGAAGTTTGTGCAATAGTAAATGCTTTTCTCATTAATAGCTTATGCAACTTTGATTTTCATAAAAAAACTTAGGACAAAAATAAACAATTGATCCTTCCATAAGAGAATAAACAAGCTCCTCCAAGGATAGATTTGACAGTAAGACCTCAAACTCAATAGCCAATGACATATTGTAAAAATGATTTTATAATAATGCATAAAAATAATTAAAAAATCAATCTTACTTTGTAAGAGATAGAAAATATGGCAAATTTTTTAATTCAACTAGCAAATTAATGGCCAGTCAACGCAAAATCGAAAAAAATATACCTACCTAATAACCAAAATAACCATAAACGTTTCAAAATTAAATTTGTGTTTTAATATTTTAATAATATTAATCATCGTGTTACGAGAGTTGTAAGTGTGATTTGGATAATAACAAGTTAGTAGGAAGAAAAAAAATAACGGGTTATGGACATAAAAATAATGCATTGAATTGGTAAAAAAATTGAGAAAAAAATACAATTATTTCCAATTTAATTTTTACATTTTCTTAATAAAATATATTTCCGTATTTTAATTTAACTTTTATTTTTTTAATCTCCTATCTAAATGTCATCCACCCTCCCATAACATGGATTGATTTGAATCCAAAAGATAAACAAACATAAAGTTTGTTCAATCTACATATTGGAATAATCTTTTTTGTTAACCAGTGACGACCAAGTTTGAGGTAGATAGGTGCCGCATTAATCTTTTTGTTAAACCAGTGACGACCAAGTTTGATGCAAACACGTGTCGCGTTTTTTTTTTCTTTGTTGAAAGTTTGTTTTCCCACTTGGTGAAGCCTTTTCCCTTTTTGACATTTCAACAAGTTCACGCGTTTTATAGAAGTGACAACGTGTCCACTATATGTGCATATCTAGTTCTTGTTCAAGCTTTATGGGGTTCTCTATCGTAATGTCCCCGAATAAAATGAATAAGAAAAAGTGTGTCCACCAAATTTTTTGTTAATTGCTATTTTCATTGTAGAGATATGTGATAGATATATGTAATTTTATTGGTTACAATTATTTTTCATAGATTTTGTTAGCATTTAATTTTGGAATTATTGATCATAAAATTGATTATTTCGATTAGTGTTTGGCATAAAGATTCCATAATTGTTTTTTAAATATTTACACTCTTAACGTAATAATGAGGCTAGATTGAAAGTAAAACATGAAAATTTTAATATAAAAATTTTGATTTTTTTAACATAATAATGAGGCTAGATTGAAAGTAAAACATGAAAATTTTAATATAAAAATTTTGATTTTTTTAAGTTTAACTATAATATTTAATTAAGTGTTAAATGTTTAAAAAGTTGTGAAACACAAATGACAAGATAATCATAATTTTCTTCCAAGCTATTAAAAATGATGACACTCAAAGATTTGGAAAAGTACCTTTATGAATATATATTAGTTTAGCCTAAACTTTTTAAAACAAAGTGAGGTAATAATAATATGCAATAAATAAATTATCAAATAATAAAATAAAAAATGATAATAATAAAAGTTTTGGAAATTACTTATAAATTATCAAATAATAAAATAAAAAATGATAACAATAAAAGTTTTGGAAATTATTTGTATATTAATTTAGCTTAAACATTTTAAAATAAAGTAAGGTAATAATAATATGTAATAAATAAAATATCAAATAAAAAAATAAAAAAATAAGTGCATAAGAAATTGAGAACTTTGAACAAGCCTAAGTTTAAGTTGAAGCAAGACTTATTTAAGAAAAATTAATACCTTGTATAATAATTTAAAGGAAGTAGTGACAAGGAGTGGTAGAAGTAATGACAAGCCATGATAGGCCTTAATAAACTTTGAGAATAAAAAGTTGATGCTAAGTATTTGTTATGCAATTTTTATTCAAATTTGAAAAGTAAAAACTATATATATTTTAAAAATATTAGAGAGCAATTAGCTTAATCAGTTTGAAAGGAAAGAAAAAAATATTTCTAAAAACATTAGAGGAAGTCCAATTACTTATACATAATTATAGACTAGCATAACCTAAATGTGCGACGATTTCAACCCTTCCAAGTAGAATTTCCCACCATGATTTCAACGGTGTCTAATAAAATTTTTGTAGAAATTCTCAAAAATCTAGATAATAGTGCTTAAATTCACAAACTATGGGTTCCCTGTGGATTTTGAGGGCACTAAATTCATTTATAGATTCAAAATCGTGATTTGAACAACACAAAATTTGGATTTCTTGAAAAAAAAAATGCCATATTCCGATCAAAAACTTGTCGGGAAGTGAAATGGTCGTGTGTTTAGACTTCTTCTTATAGACTTAATATTAGCATGAACACATTGAAATCCTAGTCGTATTGAATTACTAATAGATTTAGCTATATATTAAAAGTAAGAGCATTTCTAACTTTAGCAACAATCCCATAAGTAACATTGTATTCCCTCATTTGCCTAATGTTCACCATAACATGGGCTTCATAGGATCCCTCGCTCCTATCAACCAAATGAACAGATCCATGTATATAGGTGGGGTTTATTTACCTTATTTTGAAAGCAAATAAATATATATTCTTATTTAATGTCACAAAATCTATTTTTATTTAACATCGCTCTTTGCACATAGCGTAAAGAATAGATTCTTCATTATTAATGAATCTCAAAGTATTAATGAAGCAATGACTAAATTGATTTGAAACATTGTTTATCACAAGACGCATCAAAAGTCCCATCTTCATTCTTTTTAGTTAATTTTTCCTTTCTTATTTTATTTGTTCATACTATTTTTTATCCTAAATTCACAATACTTTTATTGTTTCCCCTTGTTTAAGACTGTGTTACTTGCCTCTATGTCCAAAATATTTATATGAAAAGTTAGAGTCCCCATTCCTATGTTTAAATCTTTTATTCAATCTTGTATGAAACAATTATTCAATGTAAAACAATATTTGATGCATATCACTAGCTTGTGGCATGTTCTAATAACTTCTATAAATATAAACTCTTTTTACCTCTCTTATGTTAATCAACTTTGACTTTTTGAACTCATTAAGAATAATAAATATCTTCTTAGTTTTATCTTCAATAAAAAATTCCATCCACCCTATAAAAATACCTTCCCATTATGAATGCTCATTTTCCTAAAAAGCAACAAGTAAAGTATTTATTTTGCCAAAGTTCCTCTAGACTTTCACATGGCTCTCTCTATTTTCACAAGTACAAGAGCACATAACCATGAGCACACCATTAGAAAATTTGAACCTTGGTGGGGATGTCAACGCAACTCACTTTTACTAACACAATTAAGCACAAGTTGACACGTTTTTAGTTATTTCAATAATATGCTATATTTTATGCATTGCTTTCCATTTATTGGTGTTTGTTATGTATTCTAGATATTAATCTTTATACAAAGTTAAGCACCTCTTCTCATGTCCATTGCACTTTGAAGTTAGAGTTGTAATTATTTATCATAATTTTTTTTTTTAAATTTACGGTCTCACATCTCTTTTTCTAAATCTTTTTTAATAAGTTTAATAGTGAAAATATCATAATCATAATAATAATGAGTATCATTTTTATTTAACTTTAAAGAGAATTATGATAACGCTCAATTTTTTAAACTTTAAAAAAAATTATAATAATAATAAAGTCTCTTCATATTGTCATTGTTTTTCAACTTGATGTTTAACTTTAAAAAAAGATTATAATAACGCTCCTTTTTTATCTTTAAAAAAGATTTGATAATAATAGACTCTTCAACTTTAAGTTCATTAATAGAGTGAATGCCTAAGACTCTTCATATTTGTCATTGTTTTTCAACTTTATATTTAACTTTAAAAAAGATTATGATAACGCTCCTTTTTTATCTTTAAAAAATATTATGATAATAATAAACTCTTCATTGTTTTTCAACTTCAAGTTTATTCATTCTATTAAACTTTATATTAAACAAATTATATATATTATTGAAAATATATTTTACAAAATCGATGTAAACATGGACCACAATGTCAAAAGTTAGAATTTAGTAGAAAGTGGAGTACCTAATTTTCACTTTGGACCATGTGATATCTACAAAGTAAGCTAAATTATAGACTATTTAATCCAAAATTATATATGTAATTGAAAATATTATTTTACAAGATCGACATCAAAAATATTGGTGTAAACATGGACTACAATGTCAATAGTCAGAACTTAGTAGAAAGTGGAGCACTGACATTTTTGGGTTGGACCACTTTGTCGGATTACAAACACGGTACACCATCTCCACTTCCTTCAACTCCATGTGATATTTGTAGCTCATTGAAATCATGTACATCTTGTCGGTTATTTGAACATGTGTCGAGTTGTATACCGTAAGAGTTCACACCACAAGCAATTATTTCATTGGCGATGTCCGACCAGGACCACTTACTTTACAGTTGGACATCATCTCCTTTCATTTCATTGTATGTAAGTTGCACTTCAGCTTTTACGTGGTAGCATGCATTTCCTCTAAAATTGAAAGTACGGGTGAATGCTTTTGAGCAGGGATCAAATTTGAAGGACAAGTCCCATTTCACTTTGAAGGGTTGTGAGAAATTGAACCCTTCAATGTTAACATGTAGAAATAAATTATTCGTTTCATCTAAAAATGTAAGTGTATAACAAAATTTCATTATTTATTAAAAGCAGTGTATAGAAAAAAATGACAATAAAAATCAATTCCAAGTGATTTAGCATTTACATGGAACTAGTGAGGTAAACCATGTACATGATGATTTATCACATCCAAATTCTTTTTATGAGGGATTACTCAAGAGTTAGTATTGAGGAGGAGAGACTAAAGTAAAGGTTGAGAATGAAGAACATGTAGCAGTGATGGAAGATGAGATTGGGAAAAATCCCATTTATAAATAGATTGGTGCACTTGTTTTGTAAATGTGAACATAGTGATAACTGTTAGGAGTATTGGTTTTTTGTATTGTATTGTTCTTTGGCCTATTTATTTTGTGAAGGGAAATGTTTGTTTCCTATCATGCGAAAGTGATTAGAGTAGTTTAGAACTACTCACGACCTTATATGAATGCATAATATGAAATTGGGGATGAAAGTAGCCTCATGGGGTACTAAAGTTTATTTGTGTCTAGAATTGTTTTGAGAAGAGCTCCACTACTAGAAGTGCTATGTTACAAGGCCAAAACAGATCAAGCATCACATTCCTAACCTTAATAACAAAAACTAAAAAGATGATTTGTGTCAGTGTCAATGTATCCACCTAACACTAGTGTACTTATAACATTGTACATCCCTCAGAGATTTAAAATTGTTGATCCTTGTTGTGACCACCTAATCATTACCATAACCAATGATTTAAAGAAACAACATAACAGTAAAAAAATAGAAGAATAACTTTTCCATGACATTTTACCTTACTTGTTTTGAAATGAACTTTTCTACATGCTATTAAAATCATTGTATTATTATCTTTCCAACTAAAAACATAAGTTTTTTTCCAATCCACATTTCCATTAACTGCCAAAAAAAATTACAAATACCATCACAAAGCTAATTGATATGTTTGTCTATATGGACCTAGTTCATGAGTAACTAGCCATTCAATTTCAAACTCCACCTAATCCCTAAGCATCGTCTTCACCATAATAAACCTAAGTATTAGAACACTTGAAATTTTATCCTTCAAAATTTAGTCTTGAGTCTGCTAACATTTAGATGTCAAATGAGAGGGATTGATATGGATTCTCATTTCTATTTTCAAAACTCGGTGCATATAATTATTATTCAAACACATTGAAAAAGTATCCTTCAAACTTCAATGTGGATCTTACTAGTATCTAGATCTCACACGAGAAGAAGTTTGAAAGGGATTCCACAATTATCTTTTCAAAATTCCATCTTATATTTATGTGAAAAGGTTAGAGAAAAAATAAGGACTATTATATACTGTAATCTCTTTGTGAACCTTACATGATTCAAAAATGTCATTTTGACAAAAAAACATATTTACAATCTCTTCTCTTAAATTTTAGGTTGATAGGTTTGAGGAGTGGTATCCAAGGTAATTGTAGACTCCATTTGATATGTCAACATTACAAACCTTTATCAAGTTTCATCACCAATACAATGAGTCAAGTTGAGTAATGGATAAAGATTTATTAATATACCTTTAACAACACATTTCAAGAGAAAACTAGGAAATTGATAATGTTGACTAATACATTACAAATTTCAAACAACATTTTGGATGGAGAAGTTTTAAACCCTTATATTAATAACACGAGAAGGAAATCCAACAAGCAACACATTTAAATTTTCTCCATATATAAAATGTTACACAGGTACATAATGCTGTACATACCTGTAAATTCATGACAACCAAGTCGAAAACTTAGCTCTGCAAAATCTCCTGGAGGAAATAGAAATTAGGGAGACACTGAAGCATGGAATTAGAGAGTTGGGAGTTTGAGTCCTAACCTATGACTGTCCTATACTTGTAAACCGAGGATAATGTTTTTCTCCCACGTACTTCGCCAATCTCTTTAAGTTCAGGGAAGCTCGATCCAACCTACCCAATGTTCTACCTTTGCTTCTCTTGCTCCTACCTATGACTAAGGTGTCACCTTCGAGTTGTGAACCGCAAAAGACAACGAGAAATTTGAATGTGTAACCATTTCCTTCTACAGAAAGACAATTGAAAGCAACGCCATCTCAATTCCACAATATCTCGGCGCTCTTCAGCCATTTTACCTTCCCCAAGTTAGGCTAATGCATGTTTATGTATTTCACATGATTACAAAAAAATCATTTTATAATTGCTTCTACATAACATAGATATATCTATGTAGGTGAGGGAAAATTGGGTATTGTTTTCGCAAGCTATCCAGAGACTTTAAGAGATCATTATTTGTTTCAATGGTGCTCATGGCATAGATCAAAGAGTGTAATGAAAGCCAAATTTAATTATTAAGCTAGGTTAATTAATGTAAATAAACTAAGAGGTGACTTGAAAAGTCACCTCTCTTCCCTAATTACGGTATAAATTACTGGGCACCTATTATGTAATTCATCTCTACATTTATAAAATATACATTACATTACATTTTCTCTTACGTTCTTTATCCATTCTTTCATTCATACTCTTCCATTGGTATCAGAGCTTCTCAGCTCTCGGCACCATCCCACCACCTTGCATCCTCCACACTCCCACCTCTACCTTTCTCGTGCTCACTTACGCTACCCTCCATCACTAGTTGCCACCTCTCTTCTCCTCCCTCAGCCACGTGTTCCTACCTCCACCATCCTCTCCAACACCGGACTCCCCATTGCCGCACTACTCCATTCTCTCCACTCTTTCTCCCACCGCTCCATCCTCCATCCCTCTCATCTCTCTCCATCCACGCCTCCATCTCTAGCCAACTTTCCTACCTGCTTCCGCCCACCTACCTCTACTCCTCCGTTCTCCCCTCCCCATTCCTTCCCTCTTCCATCTCTGCGCGCTCTCAAACCACGCATCTTTCTCTCTGTCGCCATCCCGTTTGTGTTTCCCCGCATCTAATCTGCCAACCACCCATCATTGTTCCCACCTCCTGTCCAATCTGCTATGCCATCCACCTTCATTCTCCATCGCTCAACGCTGCCTCCACATGACGGTTGGTTAAACCCATTTGTTAATAATAAATTTTTAAATATTATTAATATTTATTATTATT
>LPNX010153374.1:177310-223377 GCA_001517045.1 Pseudotsuga menziesii | reverse complement strand
CAAATCACCAAGAACATTTTATTGAATTCCATGCGTTCGGGAAAACACACAAATTATATGGGTTCCAACCACGTCCAACACAACTGGTTACAACACATCAGATGGAAAAGCTATGTTGGAAAGATGCACCAACGTACATACTTCAATGTCGAGAAATGGATATTATAACAAGTGAAGGAGATATGGACAAACAACCAAACACAAGAGCTAATTCGAAAACATCGCAAGGTGTTTCAAGAGTTACCTAAGGCGCTCCCAACAAACAGAAAAACTGAACACATAATCAAAATAGAACCAGGGATAAAACCTACGGAGTTAGCTTTCGACCTAACCATTTGCACCAATCAGACGACTTGGCTCATATGATCCATGACATCATTCATTGTTGTCCGTCCGATTGGTGCAAATGGTCGGGTCAAAAGCTAACTTTTAAAACCTATCAGTAACAACCCATACAAATTTTCACATCAGAGACATTGCGATAGTTCACGTAGTCATTGTCGTCAATTAAGCTTTGAGGACAAAGCATCCTTAAGGGAAGGGCAATGTAATGAAAGCCAAATTTAATTATTAAGCTAGGTTAATTAATGTAAATAAACTAAGAGGTGACTTGAAAAGTCACCTCTCTTCCCCAATTACGGTATAAATTACTAGGCACCTATTATGTAATTCAACTCTACATTTATAAAATATACATTACATTACATTTTCTCTTATGTTCTCTATCCATTCTTTCATTCTTACTCTTCCAGAGAGCCCACAAGAGAAATAGGAAGAAGAAGAAGAGGACTCAAGTGAAAAGTTGAGGCAAGTGAGGAGGGGAGATGTAATAGTGATATTTATAGGAGCAATCCACTGGTGGCATAATGATGGCAACGAGCCTCTCCAAATCGTAGCCATTGCCGACACAACCAACCATCATAATCAACTCGAGCACAGGAGTTACCATGTAATCATCCCAACAAATTATGTTATGATAATCTTTAGTTAGGTATATGACAAATTCTTTCGTTTACTTTAGAGCTGTCTATATGCATATTGTACAACCCTTCTCTCTGGTGGGAACTCTGTTGCAGTTGCCCTTGTCTCTACTACCTAACCCTCTTCCTCCGATGAGACGGGAGGACTAAGTGGCCTAGGTGGACCGTGGGAGACTGGGAGTTTTGATTCAAATGATTCTTACCCTAGTAAATGAATGGGAATTGGAATAAATCTTGGAATCCTGGACTAACTAGTATAGGATATGATTCATGAACAAAAACAAAAGGTGACATATTGCTATCCCTCTACCAAATATTTGTCATCCTAGTCCTATGGTGGTCATAGATATGTCTAGCATTGGGTGAAACCCTGGTATGTCAACTTACAAACCCATTAGACCAGGTTAGGTTTGAATGTGGAAAAGATTGCTCAATGCATTGTAAATTACAACTTGTAAGTTGTAACCCAAAAAACAACACCATTAGTTTTTCCTTATGGATCCTTGACATTGGAGGGTTGTAAAATCAATTCACCATCCATAGGTATGACTCATATGAGAATTTAATTTCACATCATATGCTCAAATACTCAAGTGACTTGTAAGTTGTGATGTAACGTCTCCGACCCTCCAACCGGCGAAGAGGATGCTACCATTGTTGCTATATACCCGGGAAACTAGCCCCATGAACATACACAAAAATATTGAAATGATTTGAACTAAAACATGCATACATTATTACCATACAATGGAAGAAAAACCATACATTCAAGCATTTATCATGTTCATTGTAATTCATTATCAAATGTAATTGCAAGGATTTAAACACAAGAATGCTTATCTTATGAAGAGGAATGCCCCACAACCAGCTATGTCGCTGCAATGTTCCACCCAACCATAGGCCAGCATGCTCCTTAATCTCTCAGCAACACTCCCACCCTTGAGATGGGATTCCCACAAGGAATAAGGAAACTAAGCAGGTTCACACATAGCCAAATATATGTCAAAACTCAGTCAAGACAAATCCAGGTTTGGGTTTATCAGACTGCCAAGGAAACACAACAACACATAACCAAGACAACAAGTTGCATTTATCAGGTTATCAAGAGATGGAAGCACTGTTTGCTAAGCTAGTGGGCTCACTAAAGAGCTAAGGATTCCTTCACCAGAACTAGCTTGACTCCTAAGACATCCACACACACCCAACACAAGGAATCATTCCCTTCTCTGCTGCACAGTCCCTAAGGACATGAATTCCCTTCCATTGCTATTCAGGGGGTGTAGAGAAGAGATCCAACCCTCTAGTTCTATCTACGAGGCTCCTGCAAAACACTAGGTTTGTCAAGCAGACCTCTTTCCACTCCTACACAATCCAAGACCAATATCCTGTGCACACACAACAAAGTACGCCATTTTTGGGTTGAGGAAAACAGTTCAGCCACAAAATTAATTTCCAAGGAGGGTAGAACAACCCTTGACATAAATTCAATATCCCATGAACGTTTTTGGCCCTAACATGGAAAAAAACGAAGTCAACAACAACACCCAAGAGGGTGTGGTCTCTCCTCTAAATCGCTGGGGAAACACAAAACGAAATTCAGCTTGTCAACATTGGGGGAAATGCCACAGAAATTGTTGGGGAAGAACCCAACCACAAGAACATCACAAAAACAAAATTCTCAGACTCCAGAAAATGAAGAATGACTGTCTACGTGAGGAAGAAAATACACAGCAAATCCAAAATCTTGGATTTCCCACTCAGGAAACTTCCATCCGATTGAGAGAGAGCCCAACGTGGATTGCTAATGATGGGGGAAAACATCCAAGGCCCAAAATAGTGAAGAAAACATATAGCAACCCAAATCGTGGAGGTCAAAAACAGCTCCCAGTCTTTCCCCGCGTGAGCCAAAATGAAGAACGTGGGTGTATGGGCAAATGGGCATGCATTTTTGGGTGTTTTCTTGCCCCCAAAGTAAAAAATGATTTTCCCCAAAATTGGGTTTTCCCCAAATTCGAAATGCATGCCCATACTCTTCCCATCCCCATGCAATAACTACTTCAAACAATTTCCAGCAGGAATTAAATGATTGGGTGAATGAGACAAGAAAGGTAGTTGACTGTTTGATGGATTCTCCAATTGACATTTGGCTTTTCCCCATTGGCCCAAAGGTTTAAATAATTTCCCTCCCTATTCCTTAGGAAAATATGCCCCCATCTCATTATTTGTTGCATAGACATATCTGGTTGGAGTTTTTGAATAAATTGCATATTTACATGATGTAAAAATTATATTGTGCTGGCTAGCATGAAATATACCTTCGGCAATGATTTTAAATCACCGGAACATAAAATGGTAAATCGATAGTGGGGGTTTTTTCCTTTTTCTCCACACCACGATTAATTACAATATATACATCATATACATTTTAATGCAAATGGGGTCAAAACTAGGGTGTTACATTCCCCTCCCCCTTCAACAGCATTGTCCTCAGTGCTTTACAAAATTGAACAAAATGCTACATTGGTACCTCCTAAGTGCTCCACAAAATTGAACAAAAATGGATGTGCCAATCGCATGGAATCCTCCAGCTCCCACATAGCCTCTTCAGGACCGCAGTGCTCCCATTTCACCTTTACCTGCCCTATGGATCGGTTTCGGAGCATTGTGACCTTCCTATTGAGGATGCGCATTGGCTTGATTTAGAACTCTCCCTCGGGTTCGACTTGAATCACATACCAATTTTTCACATGCTTAGGATCATGTACATATTTCTTAAGCAAAGAAACATGAAAAACATTATGAGCTCTAGTGCTAGTAGGAAATGCAAGTCTATATGCAACTAGCCCTATTCTTTCAAGCACTTCAAACGATCCACAATATCTAGGTGATAGCTTGGCACAACTTCCAAGATTCAAGGAACTCTTCTTTGCTCTCACTCTGAGGTAAACATGATCCCCAACACTGAACTCTCTGTTCACCCTATGCTTATCTACATATCTTTTCTGTCTATCCTGGGTTGCTTTTAGATTCTGTCTGATCTTTATAACCTCCTGCTCCATCTCCTTGAGCAATTCTGGACCAAGCACAACCCTGTTCACTGGATTATCCCAAGTCACTGGTGTCCTACACCTTTTTCCATACAAATATTCATACAGACTCATCCCCAAGGATGCATGTTGTCCATTGTTATAAGAAAAATCTACCAAGTGTAAGTAATCTTCCCACTTGGTTGGTTTATCCATCACATACATGCGAAATATGTCTTCAAGCACTTGGTTAACTCTCTCTGTCTACCCATCAGTTTGAGGATGGTATGCAGTGCTGAAGTTTAGCTTTGTACCCAAATCTGCAAACAACCCCTTCCAAAAATTGGAAGTGAACTTGACATCTCTGTCAGAGACTATTTCCTTAGGAAATCCATGCAATTTGAAAATATCCTTCATGAAGATCTTTGCAATGTCATCAATCTTACGCATAAACTTAACTAGTATAAAATGTGTTGCCTTTGTGAACTTGTCCACCACAACCATGATGGAATCATGTTGTCTCCAATTCATTGGCAATCCTATAATAAAATCCATGGAAATAACTTCCCATTTCCATTCCAAAACCGGAAAAGGCTGCAACAAACCCGCGGGATGTTGATGCTCAACCTTTACATACTGACATTTCATGCACCTTGAAATATATTCATCTATGTCCTTTTTCATCCCTGGCCAAAAGTACTACTTTCTGGCTGTAGCAATTGTCTTCTGATATCCTTGGTGACCATAATATGGAGCTTGATGGATTTCATCCATAACAACTCTCCTCAAATTTGCTACATTTGGAATATAAATTCTGCCTTT
Organism: Pseudotsuga menziesii; assembly: GCA_001517045.1. Lineage (NCBI taxonomy): Eukaryota > Viridiplantae > Streptophyta > Pinopsida > Pinales > Pinaceae > Pseudotsuga > Pseudotsuga menziesii. The sequence goes on along the minus strand of LPNX010153374.1, from coordinate 218,549 downwards.
ATAAGTAAGAAGTCCATCTTCTTCCAATTTATATCCTTCATACCTCTTCTCAAGACTTTGCTGGTGCAATTTATCCTTTACTTGTTCATATAATTCATCTCCAGTAGTATGATTAACAATTTGCTGCCTCAAATCCAATTGGAAAATACTAAGAGATGCCACATGCATTTCCTGCACCTTCCTGCTAAGTGCATTAGCTACCCTATTCTCTTTTCCTTTTTTGTGTTTGATAGAATCAACACAAAAAGTGAAACCCCAAAACAGTAAGATGATCTCCCGACAGCAGTAGTCTCTTTCTTTCTAGTCCCAGCAACTTCTTCTCCCTCAGCTATACGCTACAACTGAGTGTGAGTGAGTGTGTGATAAATAGAGATGCTCACTCTTTATTTATACTAGTTCCTGACTTGACAATAACTCAATAGTGCCGAATTCGCTAGGAGATTCTAATAACCCTAAGCCCCCAGAACTACGGGGACTTTAACCCTTGATCAATAGGAGGGTTACCCACAATGACTTGACATGACTTGTTTACATTATAGAAACTCCCGATCAAAACATCGGGGCATGACATGACTCAATTACATTACAAACACATCCCGAAATAAACATCAGGGTACAATACATAAGATATACAAATGAATACATTCCAAAGTTACAATTACATCAACAGGACATTGGAAGAATCGGTTGGAATATTTGGAAGGAGTTGGCCAAACTAGGATAACTAGACTAGCTTGTTTCCAAGTCGACCCAAACAGACTAAGAGGGACACTAATATGAATACCAAGGATGTGGATCAATGCATATTTTTCCTGGATAACGTTAGCAACTCAAAAAATAAAAAATCATTGATCATAAGACAATATACTGCAAAGGTTCTAAAAACTAGTCATAAAATCATTGAAATATAAGCACATTGTGAACGTGAAGGAGAAGAGTAGAATTTCCTATAGAATATTATTTCAGGACTGAAATATAATACATCATGGGACCAAATACATAATCATGGATTCTATTATAACATCCATATTGAACTTAGTATAGTCCATCCATCATTACAACAAAGAATTCACTGAAGGTGATGTGAAACTAGGAAATTCGAGCTCTATGGGACATCAACTCTTCTGATGAATTTCCAATGATTAGTAGTAGTAAGTGAACCTGCAATAAAACTCTATGAGAATATTTTAATTCCAAACTACTTATTTTTAATATTAAGATTCAACTAGCAACAATAGGGGTGCATCTCCCCACTCAGGACAAGGGGCACATCACCCAAGTAAAAAGAATGCTACAAAACTTTCAAGATCAATTCACAAATGAAAAAAATATGTAATGTTGGGAGAATCAACTTATTTTATAACTTATATTTCTTCTTGGGTAAGTAATCATTGAAATAGATGTAATATTGAACCTGGACATTAGCGCCCTCCTTAATTGAATTGGAAATTGTGTGTTTCTAGCTCTTTCCTTCTTTTATCTTGCTTTTCCTTGATTTTTGATTTTATCTTCTTTTACTTATTTTCACTAGATTTTTTCCTGCTTTTCTCCACCTTACTTCTTTTCTTGCCACCTTCTTGTTTTTCTCTGCTTTTCCTTCCTTCTTTCCTTTTTCTACTTTTGTCCTACTTTCTTCTAGATTTCTGCTTTATTCTTATTTCTTATTTCGAAACATTACATGAATTCATATAATCCTCCATGCACCCTATTGGCCATCCTTAAGAATTATCCACTCAAAAATATAAAAAATAATAATTAATATGCACTAACACTATCCAAACTATATTCATTCAAAACATTTAGTATGTCGTTTAATCCTAATTAATTATTTATTCACCCATGGAACTAATGAGTTAGGATCTTCATCGAGGACCACTAGGGATGGTGCATGGAACTCTATGGTGATATCAAAATGGGGACATGATATTCCTCCCCTCTTGAAAATGCTTGTCCTCAAGCAGCTTCAATCCATGGTGTTGCAAAATTTATTCTTCTTCCCATGTTACATCCTCATTAGGCAACCCTTTCCACTACACAAGATACTTTTGGATGATTCTATTTCTCCGTGTGTGCAAAATCCTTTTACAAACACAAACCATGTGTCCCTCATCGTTTGTAAGAAGATCATTTGATATGGTGACTTGTTGCGCAACTGTTTCCATGAAATAAGAGACATAAAGTGTAATTTATTCCTTTCCTCCCTTAGGAATCCCCAACTCACAAGTAACCTTTCAAATCCTCTTATTAATTTTGCATGGAACATAAAGGATTGTCCTTAACTTTGCTTCCCTTTTCTCATACAAAGTGGAAGTCTTGTATGGTTGCAATTGTGATGTTCCAAATCAGCCAACTGGAAGCTTGGATCCCTCTTGCTCTTGTCTTCATGCACCTGCTGTTGATTTTGGACTTTTTGAAGAATGATTTGGAGTGCCTCTTGGATTCCTTGATGCACTTCGATCCAAATCTTTTATGAATTTGCATTTCCATATTCATAATTCTAATCCATATATGTGTGATTTTCATACCAATACCGAGGTTGGAATGAAGACATTCCATTGGACAAGTGGGAAGAAATGTAGGAGCATAATTTCCCCAACTCAATTACTTTCTTTGGCCAATCAAGAATGTCCCCAAACTACTCTAGGTGTGACTTGGCACCATCTTGCTCATTTTCATGGCCAATATGCAATATTCCCATCGTTCCAAATTTGTATTTGGAAAAATTTGCATGTAATTTTTTCTCTATCAAAATGGTTAGCATAGTTCCCAAATGGTGCATGCATTCTTTCCAAATATGCAACAAGTCAAAATATGATAAAAAATAACTAGTACATACTTACAAAGTTGTTTTCCCAACACCTTGTTTATGCAATATTGGGATGGAGGGGAAACCATAAATGCATCATCCATGCCAATACTTGTGCATGGGGATCCTAAGTAGTTGTAATGTCCAAAATGAATTATCTCTTGTAAAATCTCTTCCTTCCTTCGATATTGAAGATGGCCAAAGTAGAGATCAACCTTGAGAAGGAACTTGCCTTTATGTCATTCATCCCTTTTATTTTCCCAAGGCACTATGGAGGCAAATGGAATCATATGAATCTTTGAGAATCCAAGTTCAAGAAACTTTTTGATTGACCCTTCCCTTTCACCTTCGTATTTCTTGATATGTTTGCAAAGTTGAAGGATATTTGGTTGTGCCTTAGTTTCCCTCCTAAGAGAGTTCCTAAATAGGAGCACATCATGAGCAACCCTAATATGTTCCTTCATGCAAAATTATTTTGGCACACAATAGATAACTTCTTTCCTGATCTCAAATTGTACAATTTGGATCAACCCTTTTTATGCTCATATGCAACATTGCCATTGGAAAACTCTACTACTAAATGGATTCACCAAACAATTGAATATTTCAAAGAATTAAGAACATATTTTACTTTATTCTTGCATACATGATCATCATTATAGATTTGAAATTTACTTAACAAACTTGGTTTTCAATCATTGGTCTCTTTTGGTGTTATGAAATGCATCCAACTGTTTTTTTTTTAACAAAAACTAAAAAAAGGATTTTATAAACAGGCTGTGCATAGCCATTCATTACAGAGGCAGCAAGACAGAGTATTCCCGCAGATCAAAATTGCTGCATGGTAGGCTTATCCTGAAAGTTTTCTAAAAAATAGTGCACAAAGTTTCTCCTGAATTACTACTGTCTTGGGTAGTATATACCCTTACAAACTGGTTACATAATAAAAGGCAGAAAAACATTGAACCATACGAAATTAAAACATTTGACCAAAGGAAAGAAATTAAGGGTTGCCTCTGAAAGCCCTGGGCTGCATGACAAACTCTTCCTCCATTGGGTGTTCAGCTTCTGCTATTGCTTCGTTCACCCTGCTTCCCTGATTCATGGTGGTCAAACGTTCGAGATCCTCCTAAATCTGTCCACTTTTCCCATCATCTCTCGAAGGTTACTTTCATTATCATCTATCCGAGCATCATGGTTTCTAATATGTAACGAGGTGTAGCTCACAGTTTCACCCATGCTTTTGATTTTCCGCGCTATTTCTTTATTATCCATGACTCCAATTGTTGTCATCTCATATAAACTATGCAGGTTCTTCTTGATATCCATTAAACCTGTACTTTCCCCAGCTTGAGCTATTCTTCCAGCTTCAGCAGTAATCACAATGCAAGCAAACTGACTATTCAAGTTACGAGCAACACAGTCCTGGTTCTCACCCAAGGGAGCACTAAGAATGCGTCTAAGCACTGCAATCTCTTGCTGCAACACAGAACCCCCGTGCCTTTCTGTACAAGCCAACGTTCCCATGACACCTTCCTACCATCCAGTGCAGAGACAACCCAAAACCCAACTCAAACTGCCAACACGAGAGAGGTTTGCACCAGAATTGTGGCCTGAAGACCAAGACACAGAGGGATAACTGCAATGGCAATTGGAAAATGTAGCAAGAGAAAGTCTCTCCTTCACAAAGGACCGGGTGAGAGGGATAGCTTTCCACGGGATTCCCAACAGCCTCCCTCCTTCAATGCCTGCTACAACATTCAGGAGGAATCGTACAGCTTGAGGAGAGCCAGAACCAAAGTCCAGAGCAGAGCAATAGAGCATATCTCTGCAGGGGGACGACATAGAGAAAAGGGAGAGGGGGTGACGAGCATACGAATGGGGAGGGAAATTAATCAAAGGCCAGAAGATCTTAAAGTCTGCTGAGATCGAGATGGAGAGAGGGAAGAGAAGAATCCACACGGCAAAGAGAGGAGGGTAGACAGGACAATTTATTGAATGCATGGAGCCGTCGAGAAGCTGGGAGAAATGGAGGCCAGCTAGGTGAACGCGATGAGGAGAGGGAGGGGGGTAGGAGGTGGGGAGGATAAGGATAAGTGGGGGGAATAAAAGGGGGCTTAGAGAGGTGAGGAAGGAGGGAAAAGGGCACAAGAAGGGGGGAGAAAAGGAAAGAAACGGAGGATGAGGGGGGCCTTTAAGGCTTCCAAAAGTTTGGAAAAAGGATAGGGACTACACTTTGATGCTCCAAATGAGGAAGGGGGGCTTAAGACACTGCATCAAGGAATGAATATGAGGAAGGGATGATTTCCATCCTGACTGTAGTGACCTTGAGGAAGACTGGCACCTACATTTTCCATACTATCCGCTGCATTGTTATTATGCCGGAGGATGTGAAAATCCTCGTAGGATTGAGACATGAGTAACTTAGCTTTTTCATACAGGTGACAGAATTTGACTGCTCCAGTAGGGTACCCATTGATTATATTGTAGATGACATGCCTGGAATCTCCAAATATCAAGACCTTTTGAAGCTTCTTAGTGCGTAGAAGGTGAAGGCCCTGGAGAAGAGCCATCCACTCAGCTTCATTATTAGTTCTGTTACCTAGACCCCAAGCGAATGTTTTTTCAACATGTCCTCCGGGATCCAAAAGGGAGTAAGATGATCTCCCCGCTCCCCGCTCATATTTCCCCGCTCCTGCCACCCCGAAATGCATCCAACTGTTGTGATCAATCTTGACCACACATTTTCTCCACAATGAATATTGTCTAGACTTATCCATTGCATGCTTGATGGTGATGTTGGTTATTGCATAAATGGTAATATGTCTTCCATGTGGCTAAAAAAATCTACTTTCCAAGTCAATTGGATGCTTGGAGGATGATATCATGTTGGGTGTGTCACCCATATTCAACTTGACCTTGTGTTTCACTCCTTTATCAGGTGATCTACCTAGTGGAAGATATTCAAGAACCTTCTCATGATTTTGTATTGATTTCTCAATGTCTTCAATATAATGTAAATAGTTCATACTTATTCTTTGAATATCCCCCACAATACCTCCATGATTCACAACAAATTTCATGCCATGAGACAACACTTTATCTGTTATGTCTTCCTTCCCCCAAGGCATGAATGGGTGTGTAGGAAGGGAACCATATTGCAGCCATAGATGCCTTGGATTATTCTCACATAACATAACAATATCAAATTCTGGAATATATTCATCACATATGAAAATGTAAATATTACCAATGTGAGCGAGTCTGGCACACCCTTGGATCTCCATCTCGGTTATGTATATACCCACCCAATCCATGGATGAATAGGTTTGTTTTCTTGTTGATTCAAGTGGGATTTAATCATACACCTTAATCATAGTTAAATATTTTTTACATGAAGGAGTCTCATAATATCCTTGGACAAAAAAAAGTTCCTCGCAATCATCATGCAAGTCAATGCTTCCTTCAAGCGCTTATAAGTCTGAAAACTTCTCAGGTTTATCCCACACATGAGGCTTCTCCAAAATTTCATGTGTGTTATTATCCACACACATCTGGTCACATGTGTGTTCATGTAACTATTGAGATTCATGCAAACTCTCTCTTAACAAATCATCCTTCTCAAAACTTGGAACCTCAACACCAAAATACTCTACCACACCAATCTTCTCATCGGAAGTGGTTTCCATATTAAGATGAATAAAAGGAATTTGATGAATGAAAAAATAAGATTGTTGCAATACCTTTGTGACACCTCCATCTCTTCATGAAGAGGATTGTTGATGGAATGATCCTTAACGAAACTTCCAAATTCCCTCTCAACTACTGTGTGGTTGTCTTCTGCCTCACTAGGAAGCTCAAAGGGTGACTAGAAAATGGATTTAAGTTCTTCTTTTGAATCCGATCCAAAAGATGTCTCATCACCATCAATAGAATCACTCTCCTTTGTAGTGATCTTGAAATCACCAACAAAGAAGCTTGAAGGTCTAGAAGTGGAATCTATTTCCACATTGTTCACAACTTCAACACTTTTTGTCTGGTATTTAGGTGCTTCGAATTCTTTGTATCTTAAAGTTTGCACTTTAATTAAAATATATTATATCTTTAATACAATGTAATAGGATCACTGAAATATAGACAAGCACAACACAAAAGAAAGACACAAATATTTTATCCAGGGAAAACCATAAGGGATAAAACCCAACAACTTCTTATGTATAGGTTTGTCACTTTTTACAATGTAGACCGAGATAGAAAACCCAAAGATAAGAAGCCTTTCACAACTTCTTCTTATTCTTCACCAGCAAACTTGTCTTCCTCACTCTAGGAGAGAACTTGCTTTCTCTTGCTTTGTGTCCAAATAAGGGAGAGCACCTCCCTATTTATATTCTTTAGTTGGGTGACCTTTTGTTCCAACGAAGCCAACTTCTAGACCTTACTAGGTTGACTTCTCTTGTGGGATACCAAAAATACACTTTACATTATTCTCTTGGGGACTATAGCCCCAAATTACAACACAGGTTTTAACTTGACTTTTACATGACCAATTACATTAACTAAATCTTCAATTAGAGGGAAAACATCCCTAAAAGGAGGCAGGATAAAAGAACAATAACATATAATAATAATAATACAAATACTAGAATGGAAAATATCTTCTGAAGTTACATTTTCAATAACACTCCCTCTTAACAAGGAAGCTATTCTTCCGACCCGGTCATCACCACAATTGGACACAATATCTAGACATCATCATTATTGTTGGATCATCATCATTGGATCGTCATCACCGGATCGTCATCATCGGATCATCATCATCATCACATCTGTAGCAACTCTCATCTCATCAACCATTTACCAGTGACATATCTTGAATCTATACTTCCATTGAAGTTATACAGAGCCAACCCTTTTTCATGCTGGATGTAGGCCTAGATCCCATCTAGAACTTCATCATCATCTTTATGATTAATCCATAAAGTAGGTACAATCCAGGTCCTCATTTAAAATTTCCCAAGCAATAGCCTACTTCTCCTACTATCATCCCGTTGTATCCAGATCATCTCATCATCTTGTATGCCTATGTTATGTCTCGAGGAAAAACTACGTCTTCCACACTATGGATATCATCCTAGGATCATACATATTTGTACATGGAGATATAGTCCAGGAGAATCCTTTCAGACCACTTGTGTCTTCGTCCATGTAGATACAAATCAAGTGCATCCCAGATGCTTTATGACCCATGGACCACCAACGTCTTCGTACATGGAGATACAGGCCAGGAGCATCCCATATGCATTATGTCTTTTCATACCACCTATGTCTTTTTCCATGCGAATACATCCATGGTGCACCTATTTCTTCTAGACATGTCACATCACTCCCTCTTTCGATGAACATCGATTTAGATAACACCAAGCTTCTCTCTGAAGTACTAAAAATTTAATCTCTCTAACGGCTTGGTCAACACATCGATTGTATGCTCTTCTGTTGTCACATACTAGAGCTTCATTGATCCTCTCTACACCATATCTCAAATATAGTGATATCGGATCTCAATGTGCTTCAACTTGTTGTGTAACTGGGTTCTTGCACAATTTCACACAACTCTAGTTGTCATAGTACACTCAAGTCATCTCTAAATCAACATCAAACAATCCCGCAAGTATCTTATGAAGCTACACTACCTCACAAATTGTTGAACAAGTTGCAATGTACTCTACCTCATTTGTACTCAGTGTTACATTCATCTTCTTCTTGTTGCATGAAGAAATCATGCCAGACCTCAAGTTGAAGCAACACCCTGAAGTGCTCTTCCTATATGTATCACTACTAGCCCAATTAGAGTCAACATATCCCTGTAAGTAGATCCTCTAATCTCTCACGTATCTAAGGTTAAACTTGATTGTACCCTTCAGGTATCTCAACACGTTAATTTACACAACCATGTAAACACGTCTCAACCCACCATGTACTAGCACAACGTGTTATCTGCAAAACATATATTCAGCCTCATGTTCGTCAAGTACATCAAAAAAATGATCATCTTCCTGTATATTGTGGCATCAACTATCTATGAAGTAGGATCACACAACTTCAAGTTTGATGCCATTGGTGTAGCTATAGCCTTGAAATTCAATGTATCGAACTGCTACAAGATCTTGACCGCATATTTTCCTTGGATAAGTAAAATATCCTCTATATTTTACCACAACTCTAATCTCAAGAATCATGTCAATATTCTCAAACTATGAGATCTATTGTAGTCACTCCCTCTGAAGTGGAGCACTATCCTCCCTCTGCATATCAGGACATTCTTCACTGGAGTGATAGATAACCTCATCTTCTACTGATCTTCTATGTATCCATCTATGCCATTTCTCAAGGTCACTAGATACCATGATCCTCCATCTCAAAAAAATTTTAAAGTTCCTCTTGCACCCATATATGAGCTTCTCTCCCTCTGTAGGATTCCATATTCAACCTTGTAGCAGAGGTTGAGATCTCCATCACTATAGGTGATCCTCAAGATCCTTATGTAACTCTATGTGATATCCCATGGGTGCATTATGATCCTATACAAAGCATTCAATGCGCGTTTGTCTTGTAGACCCACTTGGAAGACACTAAAAACTTCACTTCTGGTCGTGGAACCTCATTCCAAACATCATTCTTCATGATCAACTAGTACTCTTCCATTCTTTCTTCTCAGCTACTTCTTCATAGTTGGAAGGATCTGCAATAATGATGTCACACAATGGTGCCACATAATTGGAGTGTGCCTAAGGCCTCTTACTGTCTCTAGAAGTCATGTCTAGAGCACCGTACTTTTCTTCATCTTGGTTGATCTCTTCTTCCCAAGTTGGTCTTCTCTTGTATGTGTTCACCTCTAGAGGTGGATCTACCTCTCTTTGTGGCTAAGTCATATCATGATTCTCATATTATTCTAAAGCTCTTTCTTCTATAATTGTGCCTCTAACTATGGGAGCTTTAGGTTCCTCTTCATGCACTTTGTTACATTGAATATTATTTTAGTGAATATTTCCTACAAATGTAGTTGAATTATTAGAAACATTTCATAATTTTTCAAAACATATTGATAATGTCAAACTCTTATGCATAAAGACATATGTCACATAGTCATGCAATTATCAATGCTACAACATTAATCCATATCCTGTACACATACAGTAACTTTCTACATTCCTTCCATCTCTACCATAATATTATTAAGAGTGTGCACTATTCCCAACATATCAGCAAAGAGGTTTCATTCTGGATAAGTACCAATGGTGTTGTACAACACCATAGTCTACTTACCCATCATATGCAAGTTAGTAGTATATTGTTCATAAATGAAAACACTTAAACATGCATAATACATTTCCTAAATCTAGGATCACAACTAAATTTAAGTAACTATCTATATAGGAAATAGAAATTTAAGCACTTGTCTTTGTTTGTTTGGTAGACTCCCTCTTGATCTCTATATTTTTTGCAAGAGAAATTGGAGTCTCCAATAGTGTGATTTTCTCCATCATATGATTTTGAAGACCCATGTCTTGATCATGATCGACAGTGTTGAGAAAGTATTCTACATCATAGATCTGAGTGTCCCTTCTTCTTCATTAATCACAATTGCATCCCTTCTTATCCAATGTTGATATGGATAAGAATTTCTTCTTCATCATGGGTTGAATCCTTCTGGATCAAAGTACATATTTCTCATCACTGAAGGAATCCTCCCTTGTTCTCTTCTTGGTTGGTTCATCGTCTTCGATGGCATGAGTTGTTAGGGTTGATTGGCATCATCACCATATCTTCTTGTTTTGCTATCACTCGAGATTATTCTTGTGTGCATTCCTCCATAGGTGAGATTCCTTTCAGAACAAGTTTCTTGAATGGATGATTCCCATGATCTTGGGAGACCATTCAATGTACTCATCACCACTTTTTCTTCTTTGAAGTTGTCTCCAATAACTTCTAGTTATTCCTTGATCTGGGAGACCTTTGTGAACTAAGATTGAATGCTTTTTGACATTTGCATCTTCATACCCTTGAGTTGAGTTATCAAGTTCATATTTATGTTGATGTTCTTTCCTTCATACAAGTTGTTCAATGCATCGAACATCTTCTTTGGATTCTTCAAACATGACACATGTGGGATCAAATGGTCCTTGATGGAACCAACAATAATCCTCTTGGATTTGACCAAGTTCTTCTTGTTATTTTCTTTTTCTTCATCTCCTTTTGGATCTGCATCTTCTCCTTTGACATAGTCTTCCAATTCATTCTCTTCTATATGATAATCACTCTATACTTCCATGCCTCAAATTTCTCATCTCCTTCAATCTTGTCCTCAAGATTGGTACATTTTTTCATCATGATAACAATGAGAACCTCAAATGAAAATAGAGAGAATAGAACTTACCAATGAGGGTGCTACGAATGGATGCTTGCTCCAAATATTTGGTGGAAACATTTTGGTGACTTGTAGATCTGATTGGATAGAAATATGTGCCTCCTCAAGGAAATCTGAGCAGTATACTCCTTTTCCCAAAATTGTGGACATGCCTGCAAAATATTTGATGCCCTTGTTTCTTGTATTTCTTCTGCAGAATTGTCCCATCTTAATTCTAATTTATCTGCAAAATTTATGCTCCTAAAGGTATGAAAATTCGTCATGAGGTATCCTAATATGTATTATTTTCAAACCCATAGGTTAGACCGATATTGGATACACCAAATGGAACTTATTCTAAGTTTTTGAAGGTGACCTGTTTAAGGACTAGTTCAGTATAGCGAACTTATACATATTTCCATGTGTCATTGTTTCAACTTCAGGATCTAAAACTTACATGACAGAAATTATAGTCCATTCCCTATCTAAAAAATCTTACAAAATTTGATTTATATCTTATTAGCCCAAGATATATCAATTCTACATAGGTCACCTTTTTAAGACGGAATTCAAGTACAGACAAAAATCCTATTTTGGAGGGATCATATCTCCTATAGTATAGAGTATATGAGGCTGAAATTCACATATAAGGTACATCAAGATTTTATTTTAATCCTTCCAAATTTGCATCTCTTGATCCTTCTCCAAAAATGAGCTATAGCATAAATTCCAAGATGAATAGATATTTCCTTATAGGGTTTTCAAGCATGAATCCCTGATATCTAACAACTGAAGCTGTAGCAATATTTCATTTGCATTGTTCCTTCTTTTAGGGTGGATCTCATTCGATATTATAGTTTGTACTTTAATTCCAATATATTATATCTTTAATATAATGTAATACTTGTGATCTTGTAACAATTTGTAGGCTTCAGAAAAGGCAGTGTGATGCGCCATTAGCAGTCTGATGGTTTCTTCTTTCTGCTCCTCCTTTGTTTCTTGAATCTATGCTTGGAGTGTCGACACCATGCTTTCAAATAGATGATAAGCTCTTTCAAGCAGTTTGTCAGTGTCGACCTCTACTGGTCCTGGCATTACTGATTGTGCAAGGTTTATGCATTTGTTGAGGAACTCGACCTGTTCTTTGTCCTTGTTGTCAAGTTCCTTACGTCTCTGCTGGCTCCTTGTCTTTGCTTCAACTACTAGGGTTTTCAGGAGTTGTCCTAGCTCTGCATTAGTTAGTGTGGTTGCATCTTTCAATTTGATATGGACCTTTGATGGCTGTCCATGATGCTCCTTCTTCTGTTTATCCTTCTTCTTCTTATGCTTTTCCGTTTCTGTTTGTGTCAGCACCTGTGTACCTACAAAAGTTGAGTCAGGATTTTCGGTTTGTGGTATAGTAGTGGTTGATGGTTTGTCTGTTTGGGGCGGTGGGATGACTACTGCCTCTGGTTGGTTAGATGTAGTGGGTGCAGAAGTGGATGCAGTTGGTGCTGATGGTTGAGGTGGGGGTGGTTCTAGTACAGTTGTTTGGATCAGGGGTTCTGAGTCGGGTGGGGTGGTGGTGATGGGGTTGGGGAATGGTCAGGTATGATTGGGTTGGTCGAATTGTGGATGAGTGGTGGGTTGTTGGTTTGAAGGGCTGAATCTAAGTCGGAGAAGAATTGGTTGATTTCTTGATTTATGTCTGCGATATTTTCTTCTTCTTCTCCTCCGATCGGATCAGTGGCTGGTAGGTTGGTCTGGGGTACAGTCGGGGTGATAGTCATGGTCTAATGCATGGTAACTTCAGCTTCCTTGTCGAGATTTCTCTTGAAATTCGAACTTCTCATTGCAAATTTTCATGACTGGAGTTTGTGGCACGATTGGTATCCACTGACTTCGAAGATAGCTGATTTTATGGAGAGCTTCTTTATCGACGTGAATATCTCAGGCAGTTTCTCAATAAATGCCTGCAGATCTCTGTCCTTATCGAATTTTGCTTTCACAACTTCCGACATAGCACTTTTGCACAAGTCGAGTGGGCTTACTAAAATTTGTTCTAGCATTTGCTCCTTTGTTACTTTTGTTGGGGATGGAGGTGGAGGGGTAGACACAAGATCTACGACGTTTTTCAGGTGTCGATGTGTGGGTGATCTTGGATTTCTTTGGTCAACTCGTTAGTGCTCCTGCCTCAAAAAATCTTTGGAACTAGGTTTCCATCGACACTTTATTTGCTACAGCATCTTCTATTATGTCGATGGCCGTAGCTCCCAGTTCCTCTTCGTAGTCTGATGATTCTGCAATGATAAGCTTGCGCTTACCTTTTGCTTGTTGTCATTGTTGTGTTCTTATCCTCTTTCTTACAGCTGCTATCTCTTTCGACAATTTTCTTATAATGTCTTTTGTGATACCATATTCTTGGTTTTCTGGTTCTGTCTCTCCCCTTGGCTCCTGGGTCGGGATGAGACTTTCTGCAGCTGAAGTGATTACCTGCTTCTCTGCCTGTGTTGCTTTTGTCTGTGGTTTTTCCCTCTGTGCTGTCAAAGGTTTGATGATGATTTGAATTTGGCCAGTGTGTTCAACCCATGTCTCCTCTGACACAAAGGTACTAATGTAGAGGTTCAGATCATAATCCTCTTCTTTCTCCTAGTCTGTTAATGGCTCCTCCATTGAGAAGTCGATTTCCTTGGCCTTCACTGGAATTTCTATTTTTGTCCCAGCTTGTCGAGACAGTTCCCGAAATATCTGTTCGACCGACGGATAATAATCAAGTGCCTTTGCATTCGATTTTTCACCCTGCATGTACCACACTGAAGTATGGTCGAGCTCTAGCTGGATGTGGGATTTTTTCGGTAGACTTCGTCGGATGTTTTGAGGCACCCTCCATCGAGTCGTGCAGACTTTTAGCTGTAGGGAGCCAGTTCTCCAACAACACTTTTCTGTCTTCAAGTTCCTTCAAGGGTCCTTTCTGGGAGAATGCTTTGAATCTCCACATGTGGAACCTTGTCGATTCTTGAAAAATTTGGTTTTCTTCAGGGAAAATATGGTACATGACTATCCATAGTATGAGGGATGGGAACCTGATGATTTTGCCCGTCTCTTGGAATCTTTCATAGATGGTTTTGACCATGTCAGTGACATATTCATCCCATCTGTATATCTTTCCATTTGTCGCAATGGTGTCGATAGCCTCTAACATGTCTAATTTGAGGTCGCTGCCTCGACTTGCTAGGTTGAGTGTGATGGTTATTATTTTGGCCACAATCTATGGAATTCGAGCTGTGATTTGACTAATCATCAACCCCTTTGATTTTTTTCCCGACGCTGAGCCTGTAAGTTCTTCGACCAGTCCTTCTTTGATACCAATCGGTATTGGGTCTCCTTTATTTGAGAAACCTGTTAGCTTGGAGATGACTTCACCAGAGATGTTGACCGGTTGGTTGAAGTAGAACCGGTCATTGTGGTACCGACTTATGATAAATTTTACGGTTGTTTCCTTTGTGCCACCGAAACTGGCCATGAGCAGTGCATTGAAATAGTTGAAGATGGTACTATATTTTATTTTCTCTGCAGCTTGAGTAGGTTTCTTGTTGACATAAGCCCATTCTTGCATCTCGGTCCATAGTTTTTGCCATGAGCCTTCTTGCAACTTAGCATTCTTAATATTCTTTAGCTTTCGGACTAAAGGTGTTTCTGCAATCTGTAATTCCTTGGCTTTGGTTGAGGCCCTAGTCTATTTGGGTGCCATCTTGTCCGTTTGGTGGTCTATTTCACTAAGGTATTCTTGGCTTTCAGTTGCCTAGATGCTCTGATGCTCTCTCTATATGAATTGCGTTGAATGATCCTTTGGCAATCCAGTATTTATAGGGGATGCTTTGGATGTTTTCGTCGATGAGTCTATTAATGGCGGACATGATGTTCCAGCTGGAACACTTGAGTGTGCGTTAATGGCGAATTGATTTTGGCGCTCGAGGTCATGAATGTGCAATGGGACTCTCGAGGTCGACGGTCGATGTCGATTATGAAAATGGTCAATGGCGTTATGTTGATGGGCATGATGTTGGTTGTCGAAGTGGTAATTTCCTGTCATAGTTTTTTGCATGTACGGTATTATTTTGCCTTCTAGATATTTAGATTTTTATAGATTTTATTTTAACCATTATGGTCGTTATGGGATTTTTTTTTTCACTATGTTTATTTTTAGTTTCTGTAGTGTTTTAATCGGGCTCCATTAACGAGTTTCTGAAATACTATGCCTTGTAACGTCCTTAGTCGGACTGATCCATTGGTATGTATCTCTTCGACAACATAGGGTCCCATCCATTCTGTATGGAGCTTGTATAGTAAAGCAAGATATCCTACCGACAAGTTTTTGTTTTTGATTTTTCTGTCGTGCCATGCTTTTTGTTGTTGTTTCTAGATTTCTTGATGTTGTATTGCCATTGGTCGATGTTCTTCGAGTTTACTTAGTTGCAATAGTAAGTCCTTTCTTCCTTGTTCGACATTGACATGTAGGATCTCTGCAATAATAGGTGTCTATGATCAGAAGTGTAATGGAACTACTGCTTCTTGTCCATAGACTAGTCGAAAGGGGGTTTGGTCGATCAAGCGTTTGTAAGCTGTTCTATATGCCCATAATACTGCGAGGATTTTCTCATCCCAGTCATCCTTATCAGCATTACATGTTTTGGTTAGTCCTTTTGTTAATTTTTTATTAAATGCTTCAATTGCTCCATTCGATTGAGGATGGTATGCTGTACTCCGACAATGGTCGATTTGGAACTGGTTGGTTAGGGTTTTGATAGTCCTATTAATGAAGTGTGTTCCTTGGTCGCTATTTAGGGTTAATGGACATCCAAATCTGGTGATGATATTCTCATAGATAAACTTAGCAGCTATCTCACTAGAACATGTGTCGACTGCTTCTGCCTCTACCCATTTGGTTACATATTCGACTATAGTTATGATGTACCTTGCCCCTATTCTTTCTTCTAGTATAGGGAATGGTCCTATGAATTCGATGGAAAAAATTTCAAATTTCAAACTTGGGTTTATTGATATCAAAGGAATTTTCGTGCTAGGGAAGGGTCGACCTAGTCGTTGACATCTGTCACATTGACTTACAAAATTTTTGTAATCTTTGTAAAGTGTCGGCCACCATAACCCTGATTGTTGGATTTTCTTTGCAGTTGTGTCTGCTTGGAAATGTCCTCCTCCAAGTCCATAATGTGCTTCATGCATAATGTTGTCTCTTTCATGTTCCAGTACACACCTTCTGAGGATTTCATCTAATCCCATCTTGTAAAGAAATCCATTTTAAAGACTGTATGGTGCAGCTTTCATAGCTAGGACTTGTTTCTTCTTTGTACTCATTCCTTCTAGTGCTTTTCCATCTTCTAAGAACTGGGCTATTTCCTCTAACTCTGCTAGGACTGCTTCTATCCGAAATAAATTTGCATCTGGTAATTCATCTTCGACTCCTGTCGGTTCCTCTCCTGTGTCGATTTAGGATAAATGGTTGGGACCGACATTTAACTTACTTGGTCTGACAACGACTTCGAATTAAAATTCTTGAAAGAGAAGTAGCCATCGACAAATTCATCCATGGTGTAGTGGTTTATTGATGAGATATTTAAGTTCCTGATGGTCTGTATAGAATATAAATGGGTTAGCTAGAAGATAATGTCAATATTTTTGTAATGCAAAGACCATTCCTAGTGCTTCTCTTTCTGTTGTCGAATAGTTTCTCTCAACTTTGTTTAATTTTCTAATACTGTAAACTATAGGATAATCCATTCCATCATCTCTTGGCTAAGTTAGGATTGCTCCTATTGCTAGGCCTGATGCATCAATATGAACATGGAATTTGATTGACTAGTTTGGAAACCTTAGGATTGGTGCTTCGACTAGTTTTCTTTTAATTTTTCGAATGATATATGAAACTCTTCTGTCCAATTCAATTCTTTATCTTCCCTTAATAGCTCTTCTAGTGCATAGGTCATATCTGAATAATACCTTATAAATTTTTTGTAATAACCTGTGTGGCCAAGTAACACCCTAACTTTTTTTGGGTTTACTGGTGATTTTAGGTCGAGGATAATTTTGATTTTTGCAAAGTCAACCTTAATACCTTCCTTACAGACAATGTGCCCTAATAATATCCCTATGGGGGTCACAAATGTGCATTTCCTGATGTTCAGGGATAGTTGAATTTGTCAACATCTCTCCAACATAAGCCTAAGCCATTTGCAATGATCTTTGAACATGGAGTATATTGTCCAATCGTCAAAGTAGAATGCCATGGTATTGTAAATATATTCTTGAAATGTTTTGACAACAATTCTAGAAAATACTGCAGGTGCATTTTTTAATCCAGAAGGCATAACCTTATAAGAAAATGAGCCAAATTCACAGACAAAGGTTGTCTTTTTTTGATCTTCTTGAGCTATTGGCACTTGGTTATAACCTGAGAATCCATCTGTAAATGAGTAGCATTCATGTCCTGCAATCTCATTTAAGATGTCATCAGCATAAGGAGTTGGAAATGGGTCTATCAGTGTCACTTTATTTAGTTCTATGAAGTCGACACAAATTCTCTGTTTGGTCAGATCATGTTTCTTAGGTTGGAAAACCATTGGGCTTGCCCATTCTGATTGGTCAATAGGATAGATGATGCCTGTTGCAAGCCTGTTATCAATTTCCTTTTTGACTATCTCTTTGTATTTATGAGCTAACTTATATATCCTTTTCTTCACAGGTCGAACATCAGGTTTAGTGTCGATTTTCATTTCTCCTATTTCGTGGACTAAGCCTTTGATATCTGTATAATCTCTGGAAAATAAATGCTGGAACTCTTTTAATAGGTTCACT
Source organism: Pseudotsuga menziesii (assembly GCA_001517045.1). Lineage (NCBI taxonomy): Eukaryota > Viridiplantae > Streptophyta > Pinopsida > Pinales > Pinaceae > Pseudotsuga > Pseudotsuga menziesii. The sequence continues at coordinate 200,487 of LPNX010153374.1, read as the reverse complement.
ACTTCTGTTGTCTGTTCTTCATTCCAGTAGTCTCCAATCTTGGCCATTTTTGGTCGGTCATCATTTGAGATGTCGACTTCTCTAGTTTTGACTTTAGCATCTAGCCATTTTGGAGCTTTGGCTTCATTGATTGGTCGACTTCCTTCCTTAAACTATGAGAATGTGGTAGGAAAGTCAGCTACAGTCATTCTGTCGGTATCCTCTTTGTCGGTTGTTTCAACTTTGAATACTATATGAATAGGTTTGGTCATTTTGACATGGTTTGATTTCCATTTGAAGCTTTTCCCTTATGTATTTTCATTTTCTAACTGTAGTCTTGTCGATTGTGGTATTGTCCTAGTGTGTATATTGTTACATTTCATTGTCTGTTGGTTATCTTTTAAGGGTTTGTTTTCTGTCGGCTGTATAAATTATTTAATATGTTTTGTTGTTTCGACCAAGTTTTCATTTTGTGGTATAAAGTTGAAATATTTAATGAAATTTTCTCTGAGTTCATGCCATAGGAAGGTTTCACCCATAGCTTCTTCCATTTTATACCATTTGTTTGGTAATTCAGAGAGGATTGATGGAAATAGGTGTGGCCATGCTCGTTCATCTTTGTACCCAAGTCTTCTCTATTCTTTTTCACATGTATTAATATGGTCTTCTGGATTCTGTCCTTGAGTGAATATGAGTATCTGATCCTGTTTGGTTAACTTCTTTCCTCCAAACCTTTCGACAAAGTAAGTCAAAAATAATGTCCAGGTCTGCAATCTTGTCTGATGGGTATCCCACCATCGAGCAACTTGGCCTGTAAAAGTCTCTACTAGGCTTTGAAGTCGGCCATCTTCACTGATGTTTTTGGATACTTTCTCTATGTGCATGACTAGTGATTCTCTTTCTTCATATCTTGGTATTTGTGTAATGTTTACATCTGTTGGTTTTAGAGTAGGGTATTCCCTAACTTTTCTTTCAAATATTTTTGGGACAATGGACACTATGAAGCACTATTGAGTAGACTTTTTCTGGACTTTTTGGATAGTCCAACACCCTCTTGCTTGTGCTTCGTAGTTCTTGACTTCCCAATCATATAATTATGCATTTGAATTATATCTGACTGAGTCTTGGTTACCTAAATTAAGTTCTCCGTAAATATTAGGTTCTGTATAATGTGCATTGTTTTGAATCTGGTAGAGTTGTCGAATGTCGACTTCTTCATCGATAGGTTTAGTCCAAGGTTCTCCTTGGGCTGGATGAATAGGTATAATGACCTTTTGTCTGTTTCCTTTAATTGTATTCTTTCCTTGTCTAGAGATATCGACACTTTTATCTTTCTACCCCACGGTCGACCTACTAACGTTGGGAAGGAATTGCATCCTTCCTTAGGGTCAATAATTTCAAAGTCGACTTTGGTTGATATTCCTTTTATTGTGGTGTCGACATTTTTTCATACTCCAATAGGTTCAATTAGGCCTTGGTTGAATAATTTCAGGTATATACCTGACTCATACAGTCGAGGTCTGCCCAGTTGTTCCCAAGTATCATGAGTCATGATGTTTACTTGTGATCTAAAGTTGAGCACAACTTGTCAAACATGGTATCCTTCGATTTTGAGGTCGACAAGTGGGTCGGCATCACTTTTGTCTTTTTTATTTAAGCTCCAGATATTCTTTGTTTGTTTTCCGGTGTTGTTATGTTTTATTTCATATAGAAATTCGATGAACTAAGATACTGAGTTATCTTTCTGTACTAGCTATAATAATTCTTTCATTGTATTATGTCGATTGTCATTAGTCTCTTCTTGTCATGCAAATTCTTTGAATACATTTGTTGCCTCTTTATATATTTGTTTTTCTTTAATTGGATAAGGATAGACATTTTTTTCTTTTATTCTACTTATTCGTGGGTTATCACTTCCTGTTTTTGTTCCTTGTCGGGTTACAATGTGCAAATTATTTGTATTTATTACATCATGTTTTTGCACACATGACAAGACATTAACATTTTTCTTTTTATTGATCTTTTCCAGCATGGTAGGGAAATCCTCTAAGGAGTGATCCCCTACTCCGCAACTAGTACAAAATTTGAGGTTAGTTCTATCTTTATATGGACAGTCTGCATACCGATGTCCCTCCTTATAGCATGTAAAACATTGGATGGGTCGACTTGGTCGGTTGTCTCGATTTCCAGAGAATCGACCTTGGCCTCCATAGCCTCCACGTCGATTGTCATACCGGCGCTCGTATCTTCGACCTTCGTATCGTTGGTTGTTATGATCATTTGATGTGTTGTTTTTCTCATTATTTTGTGCAACTGCATTGGTATGATAGACTGCATGATAATTCTGTCAGTTCTTTAGGTTCAGATGGCAGTCGACCGTGTTATGATTTTTAGTTTCGCAGATTGCACACCAAGATGCCTTGCCATTCTTCATGTTGAATGGGCAATATTTTGTCGAGTGGTCTCCATGCCCTTGACAAATGTCACAAAAACATTTGTCTGCATGAATCAAACATCCTGTTGGCTGTATTCATGTCGATAGTTGTCTTTGGAGTGTCCGATCTTTGAGCACTTTGTGCACCAGATATCCTGATTTTTTAGGTTTCATTCTTGTAGAGACTTCTATACACTCTCGAGCTGTTCTTCTATTCTGTGATCGATGGAGGATGCTGGTATGTCCTCATCCATTTCAAATTGGAGACATTTTGTAAGCGCATCTTCATAAGTCTTGAATGTCTCCAGACTTATATGTCGACGAATTTTCTGTGATAAACCTGCAAGAAACCACTGGATTAATAATTGTTCATCAATAACATAGTCCAATTGGCTAAGAAGGTCTTTCCACCGTTTATCATAATCGTGGACATTTTCTCCCGGCTTCTGCGATGTTGTTTTTACTTTCTTTGCTGCCAGATGTTTTGCATCGGGAGTTTTGAAAAATGATAGAAATTGCGCTTTGATCTCAGCTTTGGTTGCTTAGGGTTGTCATTCAGAAAAGGTCATGTACCAAGTTAATGCCCTTTTCCTTAATGCACCAGCAAACTGTGCCATCTTCCTGTCTTCATCCGTAACTTGGTTAGCCTCCCAAGTCGACTCACAAATGAACCAGTGTCATCTGGGGTCCTCATCCCCCTCATATAGAGGAATGTGTGCTGAACTGTGACCCATGTCGGAGTCACTGTCACTTCTTTTAGGAGGTGGCAAAGGTGGTGGTGGAGGTGCGGGTAGTGGGGTTATTGGTTTATTCGTCTCTGCGGAACTATCGTTGACAAAACTTTCGTCTCCGTCGGTTGTTTTTGTCGTTTCATATTCGACCAATAGTCAGTTGATTTCGACTTCTTCTGTCGATGTCCAACTGTAGTTACCTGTCCATAGTTCTAAATGTTTTGTGTCCTCCAAAGCTGTATTTAGCAGGGGGGTGCTCCTTCATGTGTCGGTAAAATTAAGTGGATACTTCGGTTGGAGGGTACCGCTTGAAAGGTAACCCAATTTCCTTCTTCCAGTTGATGGATAATGAGGTGTCTTCCAGTGTATGTCTCGTCGTCTAGTCGGAGGTCCTCTTCGATAATAGTTTGTATCCGGGTACGTGGATTCAACAGAGATAGAGTTGTTCCTTCTAGAGGAGCTTCTAATTGGAGAGCTTCTAGCTGCTCTATCCACAATTCTTCTTCCATAGGGGATGCCTCTTCTTCCACGCCTTCTTCTTGTTGGTCATGACTCGACTCTGGCGGATCTCTTTCTTGGTCGATCGCCCTAGTACTCATTCCTCTCTGCAGTGCTAAGGTTATTTCTCTTCTTTCTTCCCTCCTTTGTTGTCTCTCTTCCCTCTCTATTTTCTGAACGTTCGACATACCTTTGTGTGATACTATCTTCTTGATTTCCCTTTTGGTTGACTTCTCATTACTAGTGAATGGTATCTGCTTCTAGTCAACTAGAATCCACTCCACTTTATCTCGACATATACCCAGCTACCCCCCCATAGCCTACCTGACGCTTTAGAAAGCCTAGATAGTTTAGTCTACTTGCTTAGGAAGTATTCCCACTCCCTTTCGATAATGAATTTTTCCCACCTCTTTTGCTTTCTTCCCAGTTAGGGTTTACTGGTGGTCCATCAAGTGATGGACGAGGTTCGACAATATGACCCACTCCCTTCTCAATTAGGAACTTAAACAGCAAGGTCGGTAAGGAACACAAAAATTGATTGGTGAGTTCTATGTAAAATTTCTCCTTAACAGTTTTCACCGAAGTTCTGTCTTTTACTACTTGCTCCTCACAGAAGTCGTCGACAATTTTTTTGAACCACTCCGACAAGTTTGTTCTTCCCCCTTGGATCAGTTTTTCTAGCAACTGTTGATCTTTAGTTCCTTCCGGATTTTTCATCCAGGAGTTTCTTCAGAATTTGGGGCACTGATTCTACAAACTTCTCATGTGTTTCTGTAAAGAATCTTTCTTTTGCTTGTGCGATCGTCAATTTGTTTCTTCGTGTGTAGTTCTATAAATAATTTGCTACTTTATGCTCCCACCAGTACTTAATTTCTTGTTCTGGTATCATCTACTTGCATACATCTCAGACATGTACTACCAGCAACAGAACCAATGTTGTAATCTCATAGATCACATAAGGTTACCAATAATACATACCAAAACATACATACATAAAAGAGACAAGAGATAAGAACAAGTAGATGAATTAATAGATTATATTAACATGAGTGGGTCCATAAAATATAGAGAACTGAACCGAGTTCTCATTTGGCTCAACAGCCTAATATATATGATTACAAAACAGTTACAAAATAACTAACTATCGGTTCGGTGAACCGACACGACCTTAGGTGGCCGACCTAATCTCTAGTTTAGTCGGCCGACCGACTTAGTCAGCTGATCGACTTAGTTGGTTGATCAACTTAGTCGGCTGATAAACTAAGTCGGCTATCGTTAAAGTCGACTTACCGACTTGCTCCTCCAACAAGGATCATTGAAATACACACAAGCACAACAAAAAAGAAAGACACAAAGATTTTATCCTGGGAAACCACAAGGGAGAAAACACAACAACTTCTTCTATATAGGAGACCAAGATAGAAAATCCAAAAATTCTTCCACAACTTCTTATTCTTATTCACCAGTGAACTTGTATTTATCACTCTATGAGAGAACTTTCTTGCTCTTGCTCTATGTCCAAATGTGGGATGATGCATCTCTATTTATATTCTTTAGTTGGGCGACCTTTTGCTCCAACAAGGCCAAATCCTAGACCTTAGTAGGCTGACTTCTCTTGCGAGATACCAAAAATGCACTTTACATTATTCTCTTGGGGACTATTTTCCTGAATTACAACAGAGATTTTACCTCGACTTTTACATGACCAATTAGATTAATGACATCTCCAATCAAAGGGAAAAACATCCCCTAAAGGAGGTACAATAAAAGTATAATAAAAGTATAATAATAATAATAAAATAAAAATAATACAATGAAGAATATCTTCCGAAGTTACTTTCTTAAAAACAGTGTCATCCTTTGTTCACCCTAAGCAAGTTGCATAAGGTTTTTTTCTATTAGCGTTGAGAAGCTCGGTCGAGGTGTGAACACGGTTGTGATGGAGTGGGAGTGGAAATGGTGAACTCTAGAATTTTACGAAATTTGTGGGGAAATAATAAATGTATTCAGTAAGTTAGTTACAAAGGTTGTCCACTTACGAGTAGTGGGTGCGAGATGTAAATTCGGCAAGTAGATCCTATAAAAATGTAAAGGGTTGGGTGTAAGAGGGGTCATAAGAGAAGATAGAGCTAGTTGAGGTCAAGTTTTGGAAAAATTCTGTAATACTGTATATTCTAGTAAGAAGAATGAATAAGAGTTGTGAACGTAATATACTATCAATCTACAAGTTGTGTGCACAGATGTAATGTAATTTATTTTTTAGAGATATGTTTGTAGGCTATGTGCATAGACCAAAGCGTTCGAGACACAACTAATGCCAAATGAAGAGCTATTTTGTGGTTTTCTCCTGTATGGGTTTCCATGTTAAATTTTGTGTATCAAATAGTATATGCTCATTTTCATATGATGATTTATGATTTGCAATGATTGATAATATGTTTGTTTCTTGAATAAGTATATGAAATGATAATGCTTTGGATGAGTTGGTGAATATGATTAATAATTTATCGAGTTGCAATATGTTGTTGTTTAGTTGTATGTTGATGATGATTTACATGTCAGCGTTGTTGGGAAGTCTGTTGGTTATTGGCATGAAAAGGTCTCATTCTATAATTGAAGAATATTGGTTCTTGTAGTCCCTATAGGTATCTCAGGTGAGACTTCAGTTGCGTTGTAGGTGTTTCCATCAGGGTTATTCCCTGTCGGGGTGGTACCTTGGGTTTTGTTTGTTGGGCTGGTAGGTTGAACCTGGCCCTAGTCAACTCAATACAAAAAATCATTCCATTGTTGGAACTGGGATCATCGTGAAGGGATATGTTTTGAAATCTGATGAAACTTGAGATTCAAGATTGGTTCAACCAAAAATCTCAAGAATTTGCACGAGAAGAAAGTAAGGGGTCATGACTGACTCTGGGGGAATGGTTAGGAAGGTATGTTTACTCATATATTCATAAAATTTTATTTAGTGAATTCCATGTTAATGAATGGTTGTCAAGGCTAGCACTTCATAATAACGAATTTCAAGGTGGAGAACCTAGGGTTTGTACTCCTCAACGGATTCGATGATTGGAGAGTGTTAGTAACCCATATCCAAGGTTGTCGACTTATGGGTTGAAAATTTTTTAGAAGGGTATGTTATTGAGATCATTCTACATACTATTAAGTCATATAGTGAAGGTGAGAGATAATTTTTTCGAGGTCCTAGAGGAAGATATTTGAAATCCTTAAAACTGTGGATTAAAATGCTAGTATGTGAAAACAAAATCTTGAGGATGGAATCTGGCAAGTAAATAATTGTGCACAGAGGATGTGTGTAATAACAGGAAGAAGTCCTAAAAAATATTGGAAGAGTAAGCTGAGATGCTCCCAGCTAGTAGTGATACTGATGAAGAGGGTGGATTCCTAACAAGTGGGAGAATATTTCGATCAGATAAAAGGGAGAAGAATTGTGACAAGGAAAGGAAGTTGCAATGCGACCGAAAGATGGGACTACAAGTTGGTGCCACAACTTGACGAAGAGTATTCTGATGAGGATGAGGAGTATTGAATTATTTTCGAAGACGAGGAAGAGGCACCAGATCCATACCAGGCCCAAGGATACAACATACCTACAAGTCTGCATACATATCTGGTATCAGAGGTAACACCTAAGAGTGTTTCAAAGTGCTTTTTGTCAAATCAGAGTAATAGTAATATTCAAGATACTGGTAAAAATGTTACCACTATCGGTCCATCTAATTTGCGTTCGTTAGTACCCCAAAGGCATAAAATGGCTGGGGACAACATGAAGTTGCTTATCTTTAATGGGAATGGGTTGGAAGACGCTAAGAAACATTGGTTTTGGTGGTTGTAGGGGGGATTTCTCCCCTACGTGCAAAAGCACCTACCCTAGATCATCCAAATCATAGGGTAGAGTTCAACAATAATAACAGGGAACAAGAATAACAATATTTTTTTATATTTTCAAACACATCAAACTAACTACTAAACATAAAAACATTCATACCTTATTTCTAAAATGTGGGCCACCATAGTCGTCCGAGGAAATGGTCCCACAGCTCCACGGTTTGGTTCTCCAGTCTCTTCCACGAAATGGTTGTAAAATGGGGAATGGATCCAAATGGGTATGGATTAAACTCAACATACACTGTGGGAATGACGTGGCTGAATAATGGCAAATTGTTGTAAGAATGTAAGGATTTAAGAATTCAGAAATGGAAAAAAGTGTTTTGGGGGAGACCTTCACAATGTATTTATAGGATGATCCAAGGTTTTTTTACACATAGTATTTTATTGTCCATGGTATTTATCTATGGTTTTTTACTCATTCTCATTTTTAGGGTTTTTTGGTCCTTTATGGAGAGAGTGGGTATAAATAACAATCAATGGTCAACTTCCCTTCATTTATGGGGAAGGAATAATAATGTTTTGGGCCATATTTGGTGGAATTTTAGTTGTGAAGGTCAAAATGGAGGAAATAATGATGGGAATATGATGTATGACCATGGTTTAGACCATGGAGACCTAGGTGGACATTTTTTTGGTGTTAACAGTGAAAAGCTTCTTGGAATATGTGACAAGCCTAGGATGATGCAATAAAGAGAGATCAGATGATCACGACCTTTAGGGATCACACCCTTGATCGATATATGAAGTTTTTGTGGTTCATGATAGAAATATTGAGAAGTCATTAGATCATATTCGAACTGGGTTTATAGATGAATTTAAGAAACCCAAATATGAGTTGCAGTGTATCGTAGAGTTGAAGGAAATCAACTAGATGTTTGGTGAGTCTATCTGATATTTCGACCAGAGATTCAATACCTTGATGGCTAAGGTAAGATTCCAAATTCCTGATGTCCAACATAAAGAGTGGTTAATTGTTGCGCTATTACTTCAGATTTGTGATCCCCTAATGCAGTAGAAGATAGTGTCCCAGATAGAAGCTCTAGAGCTTTCCATAAAACTAGAAGCTTCACAGATAAGGGAAATTGGCACGGGAATGGTGCAAATTTAGTCGCAATTAGCTACTTTCATTACAAATAGAGGATATCAAGAATGGAAATGAAATTTGTGAATAATTTTGGTGTACATGATGAAAAATTGAAGGCCATCATAAGCATTCATTTCTAGACTTCCTAAACTACCTTGCTTCTCATGCACCAAATCCGTTAAGTTCACAAGGGATGCCATGGTGTCGAGTCTATGAAAAAAGAGGGCATCGCTTAGAAGAATGTATGTATTTACAGAATATAGTAAGCACACCTACTAGTATTTATTATAAATTATGTCAATATGCCTACATTACATCCACGAGACAACCTGCTTGTTCCACACTGTGGATATCATCCGAGGAGCATACATGACATCGTCCATATGGAGAGAATCTCGTGTCCATATGTCATGTCCACCATATAACCTGCATCTCCCACTCAATGTGTATAGCCCAAGAAAATTTGTGTCTTCTAGCCAATGGATACAACCCACATGTATTACGTCTCTCTCTCAGTCAACCTATGTCTTCCACCTAGTGGGTACATCCCAAAAACATCTATGTCTCCCACCTAGTGGGTACAACCCATATGTATTATTACTCTCTCAATAAACCAACAACTTTGTTTATGGAGATACATCCCACGAGCGTACTTTTGAACCACTTGTGTCTTCGTCCATGTAGATATATACTAAGATCATATAAGATGCTTTATGACGACTCTCTCTTGGTTAACCTGCATCTTCGTACAAGGAGCATCCTTTCGAACCACCTATGTCTTCGTCCATGTAGATACAGCTTAGGTGCATCCTAGATTATTTATGACCCATGGACCACCAACGTCTTTGTACATGGAGATACATCCCAGGAGCATCATAGATGCATTATGTCCTTTCAAACCACCCACATCTTCATCAATCTAGATAACACCAAGCTTCTCTGTGAATCACTCAAACTGTACTCTCACTAATGGATTGTTCAACAAATCAGTTTTTTGCTTGTCTATCATCACATACTACAACTTCATTGCTCCTCTCTACACCATATCTTAAATATAGTGATATCGAATCTCAATGTGATTCAACTTGTCGTGGAACTAGGTTCTTAGACAACTTCACACAACTCTAGTTTTCACATTACACACAAGTAATCTCTAACTCAACATCGAACAATCCTGCAAGTAGCTTCTGAAGCTACACTGTCTCACAACTTGTTGAACAAGCTGCAATATACTTTTCCTTGACTATACTGATTGCTACGCTCATATTCTTCTTGTTGCACAAAGAAATCATGTCAGACCTCAAGTTGAAGCATCACCCTAAAGTGCCCCTGAAGTGCTATTCCTATATTTATCACTACCATCCCAATTAGAGTCAACATATCTATGTAGGCAGATCCTCTAACCTTTCATAAATCTGAGGTTATAATCGATTGTACCCTTTAGGTACCTCGACACATGTTTTTCCGAAACCACGTGAACATGTCTCGGCTCCATTATTTATTGTCACAAAGTGTTCTCTGCAAAGCATATATCTAGCCTCATGCTCGTCAAGTACAGAAACAAATTGATCATCTTCATGTATACTATGGCATCAACTTTCTCTAAAGTAGGATCATACAACTTCAAGTTTGATGCCATTAGTGTAGCTATATCCTTGTAATCCTATGTCTCGAACCGCTACAAGCTATCGGCCGCATATTTTCCTTGGATAAGGAAAATGTCCTCTAGATTCTGCCACACCTCTAATCCCAAGAATCGTTTCAATATTCTCAAACTCTAAGATCTATTGTGGTCATTCCCTCTGAAGAGGAGCACCATCCTCCCTCTACATATCGGGATATTCTTCACTGGAGTGACAAATAGCCTCCTCTACTACTGATATTCTATGTATCCATATAAGTCATCTCTCAAGGTCACTAGATACCATGATCCTCCATCAAGTCAAACTTTGTTGAAAGTTCCTCTTACACCCATATATGAGCCTCTCACCCTCTGTAGGATTCCATAATCAATCTTGTAGCAAAGGTTGACATCTCCATCACTCTAGGTGATCCTCGAGCTCCTTATGTAACTCTATGTGTTATCACATGGGTGCATTCTGAGCCTATACAAAGCCTTCTACACATGTTAATATTGCATATCCACTTGGAAGAAACTAAAAAATTCACTTCAGGTCTTGGAACCTCATCACAGACATCATTCTTCATGTTCTACTAGTACCCTTCCATTCTTTCTTCTCGATTGCTTCTTCATAGTTGGAAGGATTTGCAACAATGATGTCACACAATGGTGCCACATAATTGGAGTGTGCCTAAGGCATCTTACTTTCTTTGGAAGTCATGTCAGGAGCACCATAATTTTATTCATCTTGGATGATCTCTTCTTCCCAAGTTGGTCTTCTCTTATATGTGTTCACCTCTTGAGGTGGATATACTGCTCTTTGTGGCTAAGTCATATCATGATTCTCATAATATTTTGAAGCTCTTTCTTCTATAAATGTGCCTCTAACTCTGGGAGCTTTAAGTTACTCTTCATGTACTTTGCTGTAGTGAATATACTTTGAGTGTTATGGGTAAATTGTCATCACTTGTTCTTTGGAACAATTCTATCCTTCTTTTCGCGTAGGTGATTATATACAATATTTCCTACAAGTCATATTCAGTTGCATTATTAGAAACATTTCATAATTTTTCAAAACATATTGATAATGACAAATTTATAATGCATAAAGACATATGTCACATATTCATGTGATTATCAATGCTACAACACTCATCCATATCCCGTACACATATGGTAACTTTCTACATGCCTTCCATCTCTACCATAACATTATTAAGAGTGTGCACTATTCCCAACATATCAACAAAGAGGTTTCATTCTAGATAAGTAGAAATGGAATGTTGTACAACACCATAGGATACTTACCCGTCACATGCAAGTTAGTAGTATATTGTTCATAAATGCAAACAATTAAACATTCATAATGCATTTCCTAAATCTAGGATCACAACTAAACAATATAATTTAAGTAACTAGATACACAGGAAATGACAATTTAAATACTTATCTTTGTTTGTTTGATAGACTCCCTCTTGATCTCTATATTTCTTGCAATAAAAACTAGATTCTATGATAGTTTGAGTTTCTCCATCATATGATTCTGAGGGACCATATTTGTCTTATCATGATCAGCAATGCTGAGAAAGTATTCTACATCATATATCTAAGTGTCCCTTCTTCTTCATTGATCACATTTTCATCCCTTCTTATCCAATGTCGAGATGGATAAGAAGTTCTTTTTCATCATGGGTTGAATCCTTCTGGATCAAAGTACATATTACTCATCACTTGAGGAATCCTCCTTTGTTCTCTTCTCGACTGGTTCATAATCTTAGATGGCATGAGTTGTTAGGGTTGACTGTCATCATCACCATAACTTCTTGTTTTTCTATCAATCGAAATTCTTCTTGTGTGCATTCCTCCATAGGTGGGATTCCTTCTAGAACGAATTCCTTGAATGGATGATTCCTATGATCTCGGGAGACCATTCAATGTAGTCGTCACCACTTTTTCTTATTTGAAGTTTTCTCCAATAACTTCTAGTTATTCCTTGGTCTAGGATACCTTTTTGAAGTAAGATTGAGGGCTTTTTGACCTTTTCATCTTCATACCCTTGAGTTGAGTTCTCAAGGTGATATTTATGTTGATGTTCTTTCCTTCATACAAGCTAGTTAATGCATAGAACATCTTCTTGGGATTCTTAAAACTTGAAACATGTGGGATCAAATGGTGCTTGATGGAACTAACAATAATCCTCTTGGATTTGACTTGGTTCTTCTTGTGCTTTGCTTTGTCTTCATCTCCCTCGGGATATGCAACTTCTCCTTTGACATAGTCTTCCAAGTCATGATCTTCTATATGAGAATCACTCTATGCTTCCATGCCTCAAAGTTCTCGGCTCCTTCAATATTGTCCTCAAGCTTGGAACTATTTGTCATCATGATAAGAATGAGAATCTCAAATGGAAATAGAGAGAATAGAACTTACCAATTAGAGTGCTTTAGCTGGATGCTTGATCCAAATACCTTATGGAAAAATGCTTCTGGTGGAAAAATGGTGGTGACTTGTACATCGAATTGGATAGAAATATGTGCCCCCTCAAGGCAAGATGAGCAATATACTCCTTTTCCCAAAATTATGGATAGAAATGAATAATATTTGATGCCCTAGTTTCTTCGATTTCTTCTACAGACTTGTCCCATATTAATTCTAATTTATATCCAAAATTTATGCCCCTAAAGGTCTAAAACTTTGTCCTGAGGTATCATGATATGTCGTATTTACAAACCCATAGGTTAGACCATCATTGGATTCACCAAATGGAAAATATGCTAAGTTTCCCAAGGTGACCTATTTAAGGACTAATCATAGTCTAACAAACTTATACAGAATTCCATGTGTCATTGTTTCAACTTCAGGCTCTAAGACTTACATCATAGAAACTATAGTCCATTCCCTATTTGAAAAATCTTACAAAATTTGATTTGGATATTCCTTGCTAGAGATATATCAATTCTCCCTAGGTCACATGTTTAAGACTGTATTCAGGAAGAGATAGAAACACTATTTTGGAGGGATCATATCTCCCGAAGTATAGAGAATATAAGGGTGAAATTCGCATACAAGGTACATCAATATTTTGATTTCATCCTTCCAAATTTTAAACTCCTGATCCTTCTCCAAAAATGAGTTATAGAAAAAATTCCAAGATGACTAGTTCTTTCCTTCTAGGGTTTTCAAGCATGAAATTGTCACATCTCTTACAACTAAAGTTGTAGCATTATTTCGACTGCAATGTGCCTTCTTTCAGGGTGGCTCTCATACCATGTTAGAGTTTGAAATTTAATTTAAATATATTATTTCTTTAATTTAATGTAATAGGATCACTGAAAGATAGATAAGCATATCACAAAAGAAAAACACATATTTTATCCTGGGAAACCACAAGGGAGAAAACCCAACAAATTCTTCTATATAGATTCGTCACTTAGTACAATGTCATATCGAGATAGAAAACCCAAAGATGAGACATCTTCCATAACTTCTTATTCTTGTTCAACATTTAACTTTCCTTTATCACTCTAGGAGCGAACTTTCTTGCTCTTTCTCTGTGTCCAAATGAGGGACGATGCCTCCCTATTTATATTCTTCAGTTGGGTGACCTTTTGGTCCAACGGGGCCAACTTATAGACCTTACTACACCGAATTCTCTTGTGGGAGAACAAAAATAAAATTCACATTATTCTCTTGGGGACTATTTCCCCTAATTATAATGGAGGTTTTACCTCAACTTTTACATGAAGGGAAAACATCCCCTAAAGTAGGTATAATAAAAGTATAATAAAATATAATAATAATAATAATACAAATAATACACTTAAGAATATCTTCTGAAGTTACATTTTTAGAAACATTTTCATCCTCTGTTCACCCTAAGTGAGTTGCATAAAGCTTTTTTTTATAAGCACTGAGAATCCTGGTCGATGTGTGAACAGGGTTGCCACATAGTGGGAGCAGAAATGGCCAGCTCCGTAATTTTGGACAATTTTTGGGGAAATAATAAATGTATTCAGTAAGTTAGTTAGAAAGGTTGTCCAGTTATGGGTAGTGGGCACGGGATGTAAAATAGGCAAGTAGAGCCTATAAAAATGTAAAGGGTTGGATGTAAGAGGGGTCAGAAGAGAAGATAGAGATGGTCAAGTTCAAGTTTCAGAAAAAGTATGTAATATTGTATATTGTAGTAAGAAGAATGAATAGGAGTTTTGAAGGTAATATATTTTCGATCTACAAGTTGTGTGCACATATGTAATGTAATGGGTTTTTTATAGATAACTCTGTAGGCTGTGTGTGCATACTAAAGTGTTCGAGACACGAATCATTCCAAATGAAGAGCTCTTTTGTGGTTTTCTCCCATATGGGTTTCCACAATAAATTATATGTATCAAATGGTGTATGCTCATTTTCATGTGATGATTTTTTATTTATTGCGACTAATAATATGTTTATTTTTTGAATGAGTAAATGAAATGATAATGATTTGAATGAGTTGGTGAATATGATTAAGATTGTATCGAGTTGCAATATGTTGTTATTTATTTGTATGTCGATGATGATTTACCTGTATGCATTGTTGAGCGGTCTATCTGGTATTGGAATGAAAATATATCCTTCTATCATTGTGGAATCCTAGTTCCTACAGTCCCTATAGGTATCTCGGGTGAGACTTCAGTTGTGTTCCAGGTGTTTCTGTCAGGGTTATGCCATGTCGGGCTCATACCTTGGGTTTTGTTGGTTGGGCTAAGAGGTTGAACCTGGGATAGTCAACTCACAACAACAAATGGTTCCATTGTTGGAATCGGGATCATTGTGAAGGGAATATGTTTTGGCATCTGACAAATCTTGGGACTCAAGATTGGGTCAACCAAAAAGCTTAAGAATTTGCATGAGAAGAAAGTAAGGGGTCACTACTAAATCTAGGGGAATGGTTAGGGAGGTATGTTTACTCAGATATTCATGAAATTTTCTTTAGTGAATTCCATGTTTTATTGTTTGAATGCTTGGAAAGGTTAGCACTTTAGAATAAAAATTTTCAAGGTGTAGAAACTATGGTTTGGTTTCCTCAATTGATCCGACTATTAGAGAGTGTTAGTAATCCCATATCCAGGGTTGTCTACTTCTGGGTTGATAGCATTTTAGAAGGGTATATTATTGAGATCATTGTGGATACTATTAAGTCATATAGTGAAGATGAGAGATCATTTTTTTGAGGTCCTAGAAGAAGATACTTGAAGTCTTTAAAACTGTGGATTAAAATGCTAGTATGTGAAAAGGGAATCTTAAGGATGGAATCTGACGAGTAAATCATTATGCATGGAGGACATCTGTAATGATGGGAAGAAGGAATGGAAAGATGGGTAGAATAAGCTTATATGTTCTCAGGTGGTAGTGATACTGATGAAGAGGGTGGCTACCTAATGAGTGGGAGAATATTTCAGTTGGGTAAAAGGAGAATAACTGTGAAAGGGAGAGGAGTTTGCAATGCAACCGAAATATGGGACTACAAGTTGGTGTCGCAGCTTGATGAAGAGTCTTGCAAGGAGGAGGAGGAGGAGTATCAACTTATTTCTGAAGACGAGAAAGAGGCACTAGATCCTTACCAGGCCCAAGGCTATGGCATACCTACAACTCTGTGTACATATTTGGTATCAGAGGTAAGATCTAAGAGTGTTTCAAAGGGATTTCTGTCAAATCAGAGTAATAGTAATATTTAAGATAGGGGTAAAAAATTTCCCACTATTGGTCCATCTAATTTGGTTTCATTAGTACCCCAAAGGAATAAAATGGTTGGGGATGACATGAAGTTTCCTATCTTTAATGGGAATGGGTTGGAAGACCCTGAGAAACATTGGTTTTCATGTGAATTTTTTTGGACTATGTGACAAGTCTAGGATGAGGCAATAAAGAGAGCTCAAATGATCATGACCTTTAGGGGTTGCGCCCTTAATCGATATATGAAGTTTTATGTGGTTCCTACTAGAAACCTTGAGAAGTAATTAGATCAGACTTGAACTGGGTTAATAGATGAATTTAAGAAACCCAAATCTGAGGCGCAGTGTATCATAGAGTTCCAGGAAATCAAGCAAATGTCGGGTGAGTCTGTCTGGGATTTCGACCAGAGATTCAAGTCCTTGATGGCTAAGGTAAGATTCCAAATGTGTGACATACAACATAAAGAGTGGTTCATTATTGCGCTATTACCCCATATTTGTGTTCCCCTAATGTAGCAGAAGATAGTGTCCCAAATAGAATCTTAGAGATTTCCATGAAAATAAAAGCTTCACCGATCGAGGAAATTAGCACAAGAATGGTGCAAATTCAGTCACGATTAGCTAACCTTTCGTTGCAAATATAGGATATCAAGAAGGGAAAGGAATATGTGAACAAGCTTGGTGTACAAGATGAAAAACTGAAGGCCATCATAAGGATTCATGTCCAGCCTTCTCCGACTACCTTAATTCTAGTGCACCAAATATGTTAAGTTCACAAGGGATGCCATGGTATCAAGTATGTGAAACAAGAGGGAATCGCTTAGAAGAATGTATGTATTTACATAATATAGTAAGCACACCTACTAGTATTTGTTGTAAATTATTTCAATATGTGGGCCATGATGAGAAAGACTGCAGAGCATACCAATTGTTGTAGGAGAAGAAAATGGATACCTATTTAATGAAGAATGATGAGCAAATGCAAGTTGAGTGAGCACACCCAAAATTCCCTCAACCAAGGGGGTGGGTAACTTTAGAGGTTGGGGACAAGGAGGAGGATTTGGTCGAGGGAGATGCGAAATCCATGGGAAGCCTAATGTTCTTGGATGGGTTAGAAGGCTAATACACTTGGCCATATGCATCATAGGTCAAATTGGGAAGGAAATGTAACTTACACGGAAGAGGAAGAGTGAAATGGGAGATTCTTGGACACTTGGGCTAGATCCCCTAACATCTATGGAATCTATGACACCAATGATGAAGATGCTATGACATTTATGACATATTGTAGACTTGAAGGCTGACATCTAACGATTCTAACATGTCAGGTCGAAATATGGCATCCAAGGGGGGCACTCATGTGTGTTGGGGAAGATCAATGGGTTCCCTCTCGAATTAGGAGAAGATGGAAGGCTAGGAAATGGAGGACACATGGAAAATATTAAGTACGCACCCTAATTCGAATTGGCTTGAGTTTTTGGATGGATTGGTAACCTTTTGGCCGGATTTTCTATCCCGAGGCCAACAAGGAGAGATAATCCACTCAGATTGCTTAAAACATCTCATTGAATGTTTACATTAGCTACCTCTCGCAGGAACAAATGCCCTGCTGCCTTATGAATTTGCTCTCAAATGAGAGAGTCTCACAATTTAGAGAGCTGAATTCCTAAAATGCAATTAAAACCTAAGATGCAATCTAAGTTAATTTAAGAAGAACTTTTAATATAACTGAAACAAATATTTTAACAACTACTAAACTGCAAAGAGATTTAAAAACCCTTAAAAACCTAAAGTTACAATTAATGAAAATAAATCTACTTTAAATTTGAAATAAACTATTCATATCCTATGCTATCCTACACAAGACCAAGTTTAAAAGAACATGTTAATAATCCATTTACTGTATAAACAATAGAAACTTTAAAAATAACTATGAAAGAAAAACTATCAAAGTGACCATAATAACTTTCTATTGAAAATAACTTTATGACAAAAATTTTATTAATGAATAATCATTAATAAACGTGTATCATAACTATCAACAAACTATTAGCATCTGACATTTAAATATTCAATTTTAAATATATTTAACTTATCAATTGATTAGCTATAGAAATATAAGTTATTCAATTAATATGCTAATAGTATATGTAAATAAAATACTAATAATATCTTGAAATCTCAGTTAAAAAAAGCTATAAAGACAGAATGTTAAATAACAATCAACATTCAATTAAAATAGCATTAGTGCTAAACCATAAAATAATAATAAAAAAAATTATTATTATATGATTATCATAAACATAATTTCTTCAGAGGAAAAAATACCAGTCTTTGTTATTCATTAAGAATCAAAAGACATCTTATACAATAATCTAGCTTTCCTGGCAAGAAGCAGATATGTAACCACAACAAAGCAAGATAGAATAGTACAGAGCATGCGTACAACCATCCCATAGTGAAGAAGTACGAAGTCTAATCATAGCAGACTTTTCTCATTATCCCTGATAGAACATGTCAGAATATGCTGGATAAGATCGAGAGAGATCATCAAACGGACAAATCCTGAGCAAAACTTGCAGGCTGATAGGCTCTAACAAAGCAGACATAGTATAATAGACATATCAATCACTGAGTGCCAAAAATAAACAAAGTGACTCAGCACAATCTAGAAAAGCATAAATTGGCCGTGATCTATGATCATTCCTTCCAGGGATTCAAAGAAGATTTCATGACCCATATTCAACTTCAAAGCCTATTTGGAGAGACCATCCGCCATCGAGTTATGCTCATGATATATATGTTTGATTCATAAACAGAATTTCAGGATAACATGTGATCCAGAAATAATAAGATTAATTTATGCATAATCACACAGAATATATGCAAAAATTTACACAAAAGATTAGATAAAACAAACAGGAATATTATGCATATATTGAAATAAAATTCAAAGTTGTGCTAACACTGTATGCAGGGTGTCGTCTTCAATAGGCTAACATCTATGACCGAGTTATAACACTGTATGCATGCAGGGTGTCGTCTTCAATAGGCTTACATCCATGACAGAGTTACGGTACTTTCCCATAGGTATTTCTTCAAGCTAAGTCTCGAACCACAAGGAGAAAACTGTATTCCAAAATCTATAAAGCAATTTCTTCCAAAATTTATAAAGCATCCCCGAACCACTCTATCCCCTTTTTTGTAGGCGACTTGCTTATGCTTTTATAAGTAAGAAAGTGAACCTCCATATTCCTTCAAGACATCCACCATTTTATGTAATCATCCACGTTATTCTTCTTAACCGAGATTGGTAACTTCTGTTTAGCAACAACTTTGACCAAATTCTGGTACTTAGACTTCTCTCATAACTTCCAATCGTGCAGTAATTTTGAGAGATTACCTCAAAGGTCTTCGTTAATTGCCAAGATATCCAGTGACACGATATTAAGGAACCTCAAGAAATCTTCTTGAAAATTCTTTGACAAACCTGCACATTCATATATATATCAAATAACGATTTCAAAGCTTATGAATAAACAACTTTTGAGAAGGAATGAATAATATGAAAACTGTAATAAAATTATTGTAAAAACAAAATGATTAAGAATTTTCCCCTTTCTTTTTGCGATTTGATAATGCAGCCATCTCCATGATTTGACATTCTTTTAAACCTGTGGTAACTTAAGTGTGAAAATCATGGAAGGCATGTAATGGATTGGCCTACAATTCCTTTTATTCTGCCACATTTCTCTTCTTTGCGAAGACCTAGCCAGTGCATTTCATGAAGCATTTAAATGATCGATTAAAATGGAATTCCCATTGATGAAAGCTTCAATAACAGTTTAAAATTCATGCTTTACCAATCTTCGTTGTGATTCTCTCCTTCCATGACTGCTCAAAACTCGTGGGATTTATTTGCTTATGCTAGAATCTCTCTAAAATGACTATTTTCGATGTGATTGCAACACTCAGCAATATCAATTAGATATCGTGGCAGGCTTCTTGAGGAAACTCACTAAATTTAAAAAAATCTGATCGCGATTTGCTACAGATGTCTCGACTTCCGTTGAACTCTTGCATGGATAATGGCAATTGCAAATACATTTTGATATTCTGTTCCAAATAAATATAAAACGAATTCTGATCAGGAGGTGCTACGATCTTGGTAGGAGGTTCTGATGTTGGCAGATGCAATTGCTCTTCTCTTTTTCGTGGAAATTTTGGGTCATCTTTAACAAATATGTACGTTCTGTAATTGCTTTTCTCTTTTTTTTTGTTGACTTT
Organism: Pseudotsuga menziesii; assembly: GCA_001517045.1. Taxonomy (NCBI): domain Eukaryota; kingdom Viridiplantae; phylum Streptophyta; class Pinopsida; order Pinales; family Pinaceae; genus Pseudotsuga; species Pseudotsuga menziesii. Next base: position 180,233 of record LPNX010153374.1, on the reverse strand, counting down.
GCTGTTGGTCCGTTGGATGACTCAATCTCAGGTAAAATTTTGAAGACTTCCTTCAATGCTTTGATCTCTCATTAACTTTTATATGTGACAACATCAAAGAAATTTCTTTCATGTCGTTCTTTTGTAAAGACAATCACTTTATTAAAAAAATTCAGATTTTCATTATAAGAAAAAGAAGTTGAAGATCATTTTGAAAATGGAAATAACCTTTCTACTTTTGAAAAGTATTCATGCATTTTATGGCAATTTATTGACATAACTCCAAGCTTTTTGTCGTAACATTATCATGCAAATATAGCAATTTCGCGTTATTATATCCAAACTTACTTCTGTTTTTCACATTTAAGTTAGCTTATAAAACTTATTCACAAGTTTATGAACATACAAATTAAGTTGAAGTGCCACTATCACAACATTTTATTAAGAACATTGATTTTATTGGAAGTATCAAAATACTATTAAAATGGCATTCATTGAAACCAAAGTTTTATGTCTCACTTTTGAAGATGTCACCTTAATTTTAGTTTTTTTATATGTTGTTTTTTAAACGTGACTTCGGAATTGAATAGTATATAAACGTGACTTCCCAATTGAATAATAATTCATAAGGCTTATTCCTATATAAAATGTCATTATCGTTTATCCCTTAAAATATTTTAAAGTTTGCAAAAATGTATAGTTAGTCTTTGATGATCTTTTTTGGTTTTTCAGGCAAAATATAAGGGTTAGAAATAAATAAATAAAAGATTTATGGAATATGATAGTAATTAAATACGTTTTCAAAGATTAAAGCATATGCATTAAATAAGCTTGGATTAAGATTTTGATCATTAAGAAATCTCAAATGATCAATATGAAATAGATCGATGAAATTACCAAAACCTCATTGCATGAAAATCAAGCCAAATAACAGTAGTGCAACAAACAAATGACCAAGGAAAGAAAGTCTACTAGATCAAAAGAGAGAAAACAAAGGAAAACCAAACCCTAAGTATTTACAAAATTCAAATGGGGCCCCTTTGATTTTGTGTGAAATCAAGGGGAGTTGTTGGGGTGCCAATATAACTTTAGAAGGCTAAGGATGTTTATAAAATGCAGGGATCAACCAAGAGAGTAGCTTTTGATAATTTGAGAAATTTGCATTTGTGAATTGAGAGAGCTAGTGGATGACTAATTTCTTGCCTTAGACAATTTCGAGGGTGAAATATTTCCATCCAAGTTGGTGTTTGAAGAGGCCATTCAGGTATTTCATGAAGATTTAATGGAGTTTGTATTTACAGGTGTAAGCTATAGGGAAGCTCGTGGTTCCTTCTAGTGCAGCACTTTCTCTCAACCATTTATAGTTTTTATTGCATATTTCTTGCTCATGGAGGGATTGCGCTTTGGGTGAGCTATTGTATTTTTTGGGAGAGCTTCTCCTGATCCATTTCTGATTGTAATAAGTTTAATATGCTATTTTCTTCATTCTCATAAAGTATCAGGTCGAAATATCAAATGGTTGAATGTGAAAGTGATTATTAATGAGCAAACAATGACCATTTCCCCACTAGATTGATGTATGTCATTGAATGCTGGTGATTTCGAGCTTCTCATGGTACAATTTTTATTGTAATAAGTTTAATATTATATTTTCTTCATTCTAAAAAAGTATTAGGTATAAATACCAAAGTGTTGTATGTAAAAGTGAATATTAATGAGCAAACGATGACCATTTCCCCACTATATTGTTGTATGTCATGGTAATGCTGATTATTTAGAATGAGAGAATGTATCTATGATATATTTATGATGAATGGACTTTAATTTATGAGTATTACAAGTTTCATGTTCATCGTTTCAGCATTTGAAGTCATTTTACTCAGTTTAATTGCATTTGGTGAAGATTTGGTGTCATTTCCCCAAGGGTTGAATTAGTGATTTTGTAGTTGTTTGGGAGAGGGTCAAAACAGCCTATATAAACTGAATAATGATGCATATGAGACCTTAAAAATGTCCATTAAACATCATCTACCTCTTTTCATAAATTTTAGTGAGTTTGGGAGCATTTGAGAAACCATTTTCAACATTTACTTAGGAGGAATTGGAACCCCAATTGACTAGTAAAGACTCCTACTTTGACCGGAATATTAAACAAGTTTGTAGAAGTAATTGGAGGGTCATAAATCATTCTTAAACATCATATTCAAGTATTAATATCATTCATACACTTTCTCATAATATTTGGGATCATTTGGGTCAACTTGGAGACCTAGACATCAAAATTAGTCAAAGGTTGAAATAGGAGAAAAAGTGAAAAATTGGTCATTTTAATAAAAATTCCAAAAAAGGACATTACAAGTGGTATCATATCATGGTATTTTCACCTGTTCATTAAGACCATACATTGAACAAAAACTTGCAGACATGTCTTGGCTTCACAATAGAACCACAATTCCCACTTTCCTTCCTCCCCAACCAACAATTACAAAAATTACAACCATAGATATTGGAGCATGTCTCCAGGAGTATCAAAATTTGAGAGGGGATATTCATGAGTGGTATTCTTTCCAAGAATATCTTTTCAATTATGGATTTAGGCACAAGAAGGAAATGTGAATTCATTAAGGGACAATCATCAATCCACAAGTTTGGAGGAGCATGAAATGAGAAAAAATTATCCTATTTGTGAAAAGAGCCTAGATACACCATTAAAGAAAGAAACAGATAACCATGAAGTGGAGCATCAATTGCCTCAAGGTGATTGCATAGAAGAACATACAAAGGAAGGTGAATACAATAACACAATCCTTACTAATGGGGGTTGTTCCAATCAAAGAGAATCTATTGATTGATCCTTGAACTATGAAGGAGAACCTATTGATGGGTGCTCACAACTCTATGTTGGTGACATAGATATTGAATTTGAAAATGTTGTGCAATCCTA
>LPNX010153374.1:106013-168481 GCA_001517045.1 Pseudotsuga menziesii | reverse complement strand
TTCATAATTAAATATGCACTTACACTATACAATATATTCATTCCAAACATTTATTATGTCATTTGATCCTAATTAATTATTTATTCACCCATGGAACTAATGGCTTAAGAGAATGATAAAGGAACACTAGGGATGGTACACAGGAAATCCATGGTGATATCAAAATGGGGACATGACAATATCCATTCAAGAACTCATACTTGGTCAGTGTCGTGTTCTTCCTTAACTTTTCCTGAGATGGGAAGGTTGATCCTAGATATGTCTTGAAGTAGTCATTTCTCTAACTGTTTGTATCATTTTATTTATTTTGGGAAGAATTTCCTTATTGACTGGAAATTATACTACTACAACCAAGAATTTTTTTTGTCTTTTGATGGCATTTGCATGATGTTTTCTAAAATCATGGTGAACTTTTCAAATTTAGTCCTTGTTTCCAATTTTATACCTACCTTAATTGGGTATTCTTTCTGGGAGATTATATTGAGGTTTTTATTTTCATAGGTTGCATCATTTGCTTGATCTTCCAAATCCTTCTCCATCATATTGGATTCTTTAGTTTGAATGTTCAATCTTTTTCTAATTTCTTCATTTCATGATCTTTCACCCTCTTCCTTTTCTTTCTGAAGTTGGACCTGTCGTAAGATAATCATTTTTCTTGTATCATCAATCTGGATATGTGATATTTGTAGCTGATTTTTCAAGGATTAGATTTCTTCAATCTTGTATTTTTCCTTTTGTTAAACATTCTTTCTTGACTTCTCCAATTCCTCCTTTAGATATACGATTTCCATAAGTTGCTTTTGATTTTCTAAGATTAAGTTTTCAAGTTTATATTTTAAAGAATTAATTTTAAGCTCCTTTGTTTGACAGGATTTATCCATCTCCTAAATTTGACTAGTGAAGCATGCTACAATTTTCTGAGACTCTCCTTTCTTACTCATTATTTCCATAATTCCATTTCCAATCTTTTTAAAAATATTCTTTTGTTTCCCTTTGAATATTAATAACGTGCCTTGCATCTTTAATAGAGAGATCATCAAAATATTCTAGGTTGTACTCTACTTGAATTTTTGTTCTTCTTAATCAAAGGATTTCCAAATTTTCCCAAAGTTCACGAGCAGATGATTAAGACCCAACCTTGTCCTTTTTTATCTAACAGATTATCCAATATAGCTTTCTTGGCTATTTCATGACACCTAAGGAGTTATTTTGTAGTGTTGTCTTTTGGTTTTCCTTTTGGAGGAGTAAATCCATTCTACACAATATCCCATGCCTCCAAGATTTGCAAATGAGCCTTTATTGTAGTTCTCCATGGATACNTTTGCACCATGTTTTACTTCCAAATATGTGCCAATTTTCGCTTCCAAATTTGCACCACTTTTTGCTTCCCTTTTTGCATCGTGTTTTGCTACCAAAATGATGCCAAATATTTCTTCTATTGTTGTGCCATATTTTGCTTCCTATGTAGTGCCATGTTTTGCATCCAAAGTAACGTCTTATTTTGATACCATATCAACGCCATGTTTAGCTTCATCATTAGTGCCACGTGCTGCATCCTTTTTAATACCTAGTTTCACATCTTATTTTGCTACCATATCAATGCCATGTTTGGCTTTATCATTAGCGCCATGTGTTGCATCCTCTTTAATGCCTAGTTTCACATCTCTCATTTTTTGGTCATTAATTTAGTCATTTTTAGTAATTTTATATACAAATTTTGGTCATTTTGTTTGGTCACTTATATCTTTTTTTTGGTTAATAATTTAGTTGTTTTTAACCGATATTATAATATCATTAGGGCATGGAGGAGTCGAACCACCAACCTCCTACTTGTAAGGCAGGTGCTCTTCCATTGAGCTAGCACCCTTTAAAAATTTGGGAACCTAACTTACATAGTCCTCTATAATGGTAAAAATGATCAATACACAACTTTGAGTATCTAATGGTGGCAAAGGATGATAGACTATATAAGTGCACAACATATGATCAAGCAGGTTATGAAATCCATAAAACTTTTCTAGGAATTTTAACAAAACTCAAGAAATTGGCTTAATGGGATTGCAAAAATCACTATTCCTTAGTGCAAATGAACAACAAAAATATAATACTGATACAAATAGTCATCCCTTTATACCCAGTCTTAAAATGATAAAGGCACTTGCAGCAAAATTTAGTATAGATTTACAACAACATACACTACCAATAATATTCATAAAGAATATTATCATATATGTAAAGGAAAATAACACACATATTAAAAGATATGGCTATCAAAAAAAGGTTAGCATTCATTGTGATCTATTTAAGAGCAACAATTTACATTAGATTTATAAAGTAGTATCTTCAAACAATGCACTTAAAAGAAGACAGTCTTTTAGCACACTAATCTAAGAACAAAAATGAAAATTGAATAAACTAGGCAATTAGTTAGATCTGATATAAAGGTCTTGTTACCAACTTGGAGACCTAAAGAAATGCAAGATATGCAATTTATATTGCACTACAAAGATCAAGAAAAACATATTGTCAGCATAGGAAATTAAATGAACTCGGCACTAGAGACCTATTTTCACTTAGTCATTACAAGGCAAATGTTGCTCCCTTTCTAATAAGGCATTTCAACAGATGGTTTAATCTCTCCTTAAATGCACTCTAAAAAAAGTCTAGCAACTGGAACAACATCTTTTTGTCACTTCCTTATACTAGATAACAAATTGATGTGGACAACTATCTGTCCTGACTCAGAATTAAGAAACTCAAGAGTTACTCAGAAGGCTTATTAGTGTCCTTGCAAAGGAAGGACAATATTTTCAGTCATGTCAACTGTTTCGAATTCTAGAAATAGACACCCAATGAAATCATTCAGAATCACAATACTTTAGCATTGAAAACTCTGAAAGATATAGTAGACCTTAAGTTTCACAATAAACCATAAACCAGCTTCACACAGTTAAACAAAGGAGAATAAAATTAGTTTACCCACCTAAAAATCCAAGTAAGGTGTGGTTTTACCAACACAAAAGGCATATGGTGACACTAGCTATGTTACTTTTCTGCACAATTAAGTGCATGAAGTGTGTGCAAAAGAAACATACTTTTCGCATGACACGGGTTAGAAGTGATAACATCCAAAGACCACGATTTATAAAATATTAATTAGTTATCTGTTGTTGAAACACTCTGATTAGACAAAAGTCGCAAAGGGAAATAAATATCTTATTTTTGTTGATTACTTGGTTCTTTGTTATTGAAAAATGTCTAGCAGGATGACATAATTAGAAGTGCAATAAAAATCTAGTTAACTAAATTTAAAACAAAATCACCAACATGGAATAAGATTAAGATTATGAGTGAACCTATATCAATAATCAACCTAGAATAGTAAATAGTGTACCTACAAATGTGTTTTTAGAAGGGAAACAATTAATTTTCATAATATAATATAGGGATAATGAAGTCCAATGATAAAAAATTTGCACTCATAAAAGTAGTGCGTGATTTTCCATTGGTATGTGGGGCCAATTTATAATTTAATGGTCTTAAAACACTCCATTGAAGGAAACCTGATGTCCCTTATATTGCAGAGCATATGAGGATCATTAGACTTTTTTTCCAAAACTTTTTGATCAAAAAATGAAAGAAACATCAGAAGCATAAGTTTCCAAAGAATAATTGTGTTGGGCAATAGGGCAGACCCGGGTTTAATCCTTTTATGTCGCACCAACAAAAGACCCACAGTGTTGGCCCTTTCGGCAACAACCTGCGCGCAGGTTGCAGTCTCACCCGAAATAGCTATGGGGTGCCGCAGAATCAGGTTTCTGCAAGCAGAGAGGGATATTACTGTACCTTAGCCTTTAATAAACTTATTAATCAATAATTACACAGCTTTATCATTCACTCATATACAAATTCACAGATAGATAAACAACCGTGACTTGCTTAACCCACTACAGGGAATTCACAGTGAAGCTTGTTATTAGTAGTGATCTAATTTATCAGATGTATACAGTTATTAATGCATAAAAGACAACAGAAAGAGAAACAACACAAGAAACCACAACACCAGATATAACGTGGTTCACCCCCAGTGTAGGGGTTACGTCCACCAAACTGTGTTTTATTCAACTTGCTACAAAACCACAGTTTGATCTGCGCACACAGCTGCAGATCCCTTCAGTCCTTTCAAGCCGTGCACACAGCAACAGGCCTCTGTGCACACAGCTGCATATATTTCCTTGATCTTCTTACAAAAACCCTCTGCACACACAGCTGTAGATCTTTCCTTAATCTTCTTACAAAAACCCTCTACGCACACAGCTGCAGAGGTCGTCCACGCACACAGCTGGGACTTAACCTTTCCTTACACAATCAGCCTTAGCTTCGCCTTTCTTTCTTTACATCAAAAAGCCTAACTTTTCTTATTTACAAAAATGCCTATTTATACATCGCGCTATTACAAAACCATGGCTTCAAACCATGGGCACCCAAAACCCTAAACCCTAGTCTTAAGTCGCGGGTTTATTACAATAGAGGAATTTGACTCAACCCCTGACACCCCTAAGACTATTTTGAGTAAAAACCCACGGAGTTACCCATCTTAAGGACCTTCGAAGGTCATTTGTCTCCTCTTAAGGTTGATGATTGCAGCATTTTCCATGGCCCACTCGATCCCCAACAGGGCTGGATAAGGGTTGCTGTCATCATGATCTCAATAACTTCAAAATCCGCTAGAGTACTTACCCCATCAATATCTATTGGAACACTAAGAAGTCTCCCTAGGGGCATAATCCTTTGCTGGTTAGCTAATCTCAGTTGTATAGGTCACCAAGCCAGGGAAGGTTTTCCCATTTGTCCCCAGGTCTGCTTGGGAAGGACATTAACTTCTGATCCAAGATCCAAAATGACATCAGTCATATCATATTCCCCTATCTGAACATTCAATCTCATTTCCCTCCCCGTTCTTCGGACACGACTAACAGTTTTCTCTTGATCAACTCCTCTCTGAGGGTCTGTGACAGCAAGAACTTTTTGCAGCTCTTTTAAAGCATTCTAATTCCTCAAGAGTTTCATACAACTCTGTAAAAAGGAGGAGAGTGTACTTACTTTATCCGTCAAAGCATCTTGCGGCTGCGAGGCCGGCTGAGGTTTCCGCGCAGGTACTGCTGCTGTGTGAGGGTCAACAATATCGCACTGGGATGCCTTGATTGGTGCTTGGTCTTTCGCAGTGGCAAGTGCTGGGACATTCTCGAACGCCTTACACATGCACACCTCGACAGGTTGTTTCTGCGTATTCTAAATGTGCGTCGTAGCTCCACTCTGGGTGACCACATTGATGGCTACGGCAGGTCTCTGCTCAACGGAAATCAACTGAATATTCTGGGTAGGGCCACTGCTATTTTCTTGAATCTTGGCTATGAGTTGGGGGCACTGTTCAATCACGTGGTCGACTGCACGGCAATACCGACAGGTTATGGTGGGGTTCCGACAGTCGCGGGCAAAATGGCCATCTTGGTTACAATTGTAAAACACAACCTAGACTCTACCTCTTCCAGTCATACCACCATGGCCGCGACCTCCAAAGGCACCTCTTCCAGGGGCACCACCACGGTAACCATAGCCATCATTATTCTGGGCTTCATTTTGCACTCGGTAGGCATCAGAGATGCACTCTCTCATGGGGTCATAACTACGACACTCCTCTTCATTATGCCCTACTGACTTACAGAACTTGCAGTAGGGGTTCTTGGGAACTTGAACATATCTCTGAAGAAGATGGCAGTTTTCAGGGCGATGTTGGCCAGTGGTTCGACAAATCTCACAATATAGAACACCGAGAGTGAATTGGTTTGGCGCACCCGTATTTAGGTAAGTTCTGGCCACGGGGCACTTGTCTCTATCGTGACCTTCTGTCCGACATTGCGTACACCAGATCTCCTCTCGACTGGTGTTAGCTTTCTTCATATCGTGAAGCTCCAGGGCCATTGCTGCTAGCTGCACTTGGATTTGAGCAATACCGAAATTATCTCCGACGGGGGCGGTCTCTAGCTTCATTGCAATTTCCAGAGCCTCTTGCTGGTCAGCAACCTTCTGTTGCATGAGCGGAGTTCTGATATGTGGTAATAATGCTGCAATAAACCATTACTTGTGCTGTGCAGGACTAATGGTAAAGCTGACTTGGTCCAGTAGAACTTTGAATCTCTGGTCAAAGTCCCACACTGATTCGCCGTGCCACTGTTGAATCTCTTTGAGTTCAGTGATGCTCTGCGATTCCGATTTAGGCTTCTTAAATTCTTTGGTTATGGCTGCCTTAATCTCATCCAACGTAGGGCTCTGAGTACTAGAGAATTTCATGAACCAAGTCAAAGCCCGGTCCCGAAAAGAAGTAATGAGCTGCGCGGCTCTCACATCCGGGTCGGTAATTTTCTTCGCATTCCATACTGCTTCACATAAAAACCAAAACTGTTATGGGTCCTCTGATGCCGTGCCTTTGAATATGGGGAGCTTAATGTCATCAACTAGGTGGGCCATGGGGGTTCTAGGAGGGTTGGGAGGGGAACCAGATGTCGATGGGGGGGGGGTTTACGGGGGCAGATTGACCTGTGGTCGGAATACTCGGACTTGGTTGACTTTCAGACTACGATGGAATTTCAGGGGTAACAAGGCTTCGCTGCGGGGTGACCGGAGGATCTCCAACCGAAGGGTTTTCTTCAGAGTCTAACTCTTCAGGATTTATAGGGGAAGACGCAGTAGCCTGACTTAAGGAATAGGAGTCAAAATCTCTTTTGTACCTTTTTCCAATTCGCAGCAAACCACTTTGCTCGTCGAAGGTATTATCACTTGCAAACATATGTTAGTACTACTAAGCTAGCAGTCTGATTCAAACAACAATATACCCTTTTCAGCCAATAGTATTTTAATCCTCAAGCTTAATGAATTCAAAAACTTACCACGGGGGCCTTGGAAGAACTGTCGTTCAGCTTCGCTGAAGGAGGTACTTGTGTCAATGGCAACCTCTATCACGAAGGCTTCCAATGTTCACAGCGTCCAGAAATCAACAGCGCGGGATACCTCATTATTCACGTGTTGCACAAGATTGACCCTTGCGGGGGTCCACGCAGCAACCCGTCGAGCTTGGAAGTTCTTCCTTCTCTCTGTTAACCTAGACAACCACTGGTGCAACTCTATGTGGATACTACCAAAGAAAATTTCATAAGCATCACAAAAAACATACCTTTATAAAAAGTCACGTGCGCTACAACGCGGATTTGTGTTCTCTTGTTGCGCGAAGTTTAGATAAGTCTCAGCAAACCAATCACCGATTTCCGTCACAGAGGGCCTCCAGAACATAGCCCTCGAGGTACGACGTAAACCCCTCTTGAGCAGATACTGAGTTCAACCGGAAACGGAACCAATTTGTTGGGCAATAGGGCAGACCCGGGTTTAATCCTTTAATGTCGCACCAACAAAAGACCCACAGTGTTGGCCCTTTCGGCAACAACCTGCGCGCAGGTTGCAGTCTCACCCGAAACAGTTATGGGGTGCCGCAGAATCAGGTTTCTGCAAGCAGAGAGGGATATTACTGTACCTTAGCCTTTAATAAACTTATTAATCAATAATTACACAGCTTTATCATTCACTCATATACAACTTCACAGATAGATAAACAACCGTGACTTGCTTAACCCACTACAGGGAATTCACAGCGAAGCTTGTTATTAGCAGTGATCTAATTTATCAGATGTATACAGTTATTAATGCATAAAAGACAACAGAAAGAGAAACAACACAAGAAACCACAACACCAGATATAACGTGGTTCACCCCCAGTGTAGGGGCTACATCCACCAAACTGTGTTTTATTCAACTTGCTACAAAACCACAGTTTGATCTGCGCACACAGCTGCAGATCCCTTCAGTCCTTTCAAGCCGCGCACACAGCAGCAGGCCTCTACGCACACAGCTGCAGATCTTTCCTTAATATTCTTACAAAAACCCTCTGCGCACACAGCTGCAGATCTTTCCTTAATCTTCTTACAAAAACCCTCTGCGCACACAGCTGCAGAGGTCGTCCACGCACACAGCTGGGACTTAACCTTTCCTTACACAATCAGCCTTAGCTTTGCCTTTCTTTCTTTACATCAAAAATCCTAACTTTTCTTATTTACAAAAATGCCTATTTATACATCGCGCTATTACAAAACCATGGCTTCAAACCATGGGCACCCAAAACCCTAAACCCTGGTCTTAAGCCGTGGGTTTATTACAATAAAGGACTTTGACTCAACCCTTTACACCCCTAATACTATTTTGAGTAAAAACCCGCGGAGTTACCCATCTTAAGGACCATTGAGGTGCGCGCCCCAACAAATTGAAGGGGGTTTTGTCTTCCTTCATTAAGGAAAAGAGCCTAGGTCCTGATGGATGGACCATGGAATTTTATATTGGCTTTTACAAGTTCTTGGAGTAGGAGATAATAAGGGTAGTTGAAGAATCTAGGATTTCTGATAAATTGCATGGGCTTTAAATTTTAAACATAGCTTTCCCTGCTTTTATTTCTAAGAAGAATGATCCCTCTTGTTTTAAAGATTACAAGCCCATTTCACTCTATGATGTTATTTCACTTTGTCCTAAAGTACCACCTAAAAATGAGAGTCAAGACAGAAAACAAGGATCTAGAACAGTAACAATTATAAATAACAAAATACCAAACAAAGATGATATCCAAAATACATAAACCCTTAACATGGCAAACAAGATAGGAAAATATTATTTTGTTTAAAACCAAGATGCATACCTGATGAAGTAGTTCACTGTAGTCTCCGGGGAATGCCACAACAATCTCAGTAGATGTGCTTGTATGACTGTCATAACTTGCTCTAAGCCTCCAGATACCAGGGGCCAAATGGTTGGTATCACGGAATCGAAAATACATTGGCCGCTTTGAAATTCTCTGATTGCCGTGTTTGCAGTAAAAATTTGGGTATTCGAATTAAATATTCGCATATTATTTTGCATATAGATAATCACGATCTATCAAAATCTAGATTCAAAAGTAATTCAAAATATACTTCCATGACACAATTATTACAAAGAAACTCCTGTGAGTATCTCCTTAGCAAAATACTCAATTCAATCCATTCCTCCTAAAAATAGGAAAAATGCAATCAAAATCTACCCAAAATGGCTTCTTTTGCAAAATCCATCCAAACAAAAGTATTCAATCCCAAAATTTCTATCTAATACCAGAATTGATTGAAATTCTGTTATTTTCCTAGACTAAGGGCTATATGATATTTATTATGTTTTGCATTCAACCTAAGCTATACAATGTTACAAATTTCTGAAAATGCTATAAAAAGAATCTTCAAACTATGAATATAGAATAACATAGATCTATGATCATGCGAATGAAGATTTAAACACTCTGTTTGTTTAAGATAGAAGAATATCCATATGATATGCTGAGATGGCAAAGAAATGTCCCCTCTACAAAGGTTTTCAGGATTGATAAACTGGGTAATTTCTATAAGGACTTGGGTAATTTTGTAATCTAGATTTTTCATAATTTTTGGAGCATAAATAATGAATAGAACACCACATGCTAAATCACTATAATGGATATCGTATGGGTATTTATAACATTATCCCTTAATTTTGAAGTCAATTTAAAGCAAGTTCACTAATGTAATTCAACACCATAATATTGATTTTTATTTCTTCATAGAAACAAGAAGGATACATCAAATTGCAATTCTTCAGTCTTAAATCAAGTTCTTAATTATCTTACTCTGTATTACCCCATATTATCAGTCCCAATCAACACATATTATGTGCCTTTTCATCTTTATAGATGATTTCGTGAACAAACCGGTGATGGTATTTAGCTAGCACAAACATATTCATGAAGTGCTAATAAACTTGTGCATAGATAGGCCTCAATTTTCACAAGCCCTATGAAATGTTCTAACTTCATCCCACACTATCTACCTTGACTCCTTCATAGGACCCAATGGCATAAGTACATGCGAGAATTGCGATGAGAAGTTGTAAATGGAAGGTCATGAATTCAAATCCCCTATGGGTACTTACAAAAAAAAAGGCTGAAATATTCATCCTACCAGAATCTGGCTAGCATTCTTATCCACATTCATAATATGAAATTGATATAGTTATATGATGACCACTATATTCAAAACTTCAACAGATAGAAGCTCAGCATTACATCCTAAATTTTAATGTGTGGTGGGCATGTTCATGCAAAGAGACCATTTTGACACTTTTCCTAGAACACTATGGTTATGGGGCCTTATTTACCCTTTTGCACACATTTGAAGACGAAAAAATAAAGGGTTCGTTGGAATAAAAGTCTAATTATAACCACACATGTGGATCTACTTCAAGAGGGAGTGCAGTACCACTGGAAGCAATTTAAACATGTTTTATTTCACTTTCCTTGAGCGTTCATGTCTAAAGAAAAGGGTCATGCTTGGTCAGCAAATTGGCACTAGTTTCCAGATCAAACTCTCAAGAGCAGATTTTTCCTCATCATTTCCATGAGGTTGCACCATGAGGAAGTTACCAAATATGTATTGTTTAACCAAATTTTGGAAGAGCATTCAAGGGAAACTTGGTCCTTCACATTTGAAGGACCACTTTGACTCATGTATTCAATGATTTGAGTAGGTAGTTAGACCTCTCATGCTCTTTTATCCACATAGAAGCAGGGTGCATGCCTCAAGTGGTGGGGACCATTTCTATTGTTAAACAACCACTCATTATTTTATGCACTATTGATCTAGTCCATTTGGGTTTTGGACAAAATATTATTATTTTATTCAAGCAGGTTTTGAGCCTATAACTCTATTGAAGCAAGGCTCCTCCATTTGTGATGGTTGTTGAAAGTGAAGGTAACTTTAGAAAACCATTTGCTCTTCTTTCTAGTGCTAGGATTGATAATTAAGATCGGCAAAGCTCATGCCTAAAGTGGTGGGGATCATTTCTATTGTTGAATAACCACTCATTATTTTATGCACTATTGATCTAGTCCATTTGGGTTTTGGATAAAATATTATGATTTTATTCATGTAGGTTTTGAAGGTAATGAATAGGGAGCAAGGAAAATAACAATCCAACCGCACAATCCTAAATAATGTAAGTGACATAGCGTAAGACAATCATGCTATAATGAAGTGTACTAGCATACCCCTAAAACTGGGAAATGATACACCGAAGAGAACTTTCATATGTTTTAAAAAATGAGAGAAAGTTGTGTGTAGATAATATAGTTTATGAAATGAAAGCAAGTCTAGGAAAATAAGTGAAAACAAGTTACATCAAACTTCTAAATGATCACATAAGTGAAAATAAGTTTCCTCCAAAAGACTTTTGTACATAAAGTTTTTAAATTTGAAAACATTCAGTAAATAAGTCAATGTTTCAGCCTAAATTCTTTGAATGTGAATGGAATCTTACAAAGAAAAAAATTCCAAAAATCCAAGGAGCATAGTTATATGAGTTTTCAAACTCTACCTTTGAAACCGAGACCTGGACGTGGAGAGACTATACCTTTGAAATTGAAACCTAACGTGAAGAGACAAGAGACATCAAAATTTATGCACAGAATAATTTGTATAAGTGACCATTTTCCTGGGTCATCTTATCTCATGTATTGAATATCATTGAATGGACAAATGAGTTTCGCACGTGAATTTTCCATTATTTGAGCCTGACCCTTGAAATTTCTCACAAAATCCATCTGATCATCACACCTAGGTCCACACTCATTGTTGTTGTTTGTCTAGAACTCATATTCTATGCGTTCATCATTGTTGTTTGTCCATAATTTATATTCTACGCGTTCATCTGGGTGAGGCACGGATTCAGTCTAATCAAGCTCAATTGTTATGGCTTCATCATTTTGCATATCCTTTTTCAAGTCATCCCCAAAATAATTCTTAATTAATGCAGATGGAACTGAAATATTCTCAAGGTAATTAGCTGTTGTTGTGCCTTCTTCAGGAGAATCCATGGTTATGAGAGGATCATCATGGTCATCTGCAACAAGAACAGCAACAACGCCGATGTTTTGTGCATTCCATACCTTCAATGCAAAGTAGCACTCTACATCACAATTAAGAATCAAATCGGAAATTTTGGTCAGCAAATCAGAGGTCGGGCAAGCACCCAATAAGAAACTAAGAACACTTTATAACACAAGTCATTTGATAGCTATTGAGGAGGCAAAAAATTCATAACTAATGATTCACAAGGATACACGTGAGAATACGAGCAGAGAACAGTAAAGTTTATTGGGATTGAAATCATTTCATATCAAACATTCAAAAAATCATTCACAAGGCTACACGTGAGAATACAAGTAGAGAACAATAAATTTTATTGGGATTGAAATCATTTCATATCAAACATTCAAAAAATCCTTACACCAATTGATAATCAATTGTATTTTGAAAAGTTCACCTATCCAACCAATTGTTCTTCCACTATTTTCTTGGTAAGAAGCTTAAATATTGAATTGTGGTCTTCTTAGATATATTATTCCACTAATTACCTAACTACCTATGTTCCTTCTGGTCTCATTGGTGTTTCTAATATGAGAGAATATTACAGACATATATGATATATGCAGTTTGAAGTTTCAAGTGAAAAAAACCCACCTCGGTGATCTACCAAAACAAAAATGGGTTTTGTTGGAGATTTTTTAAAGGAGACATCAAATTCCTCAAAGGATTTACGGCCATCTTTTCCTTTCTCTAGATACACCACTTGACCAATCATAGTCCCTCCATAATCTGGAACTCCTAAATTCCCAATAGCACTGTGCCTCTTCCCTTTCAATGATTTAGAGCTAATACTATTCTTCTCAACCACAAACCAACCTAATACACTGCTGCTCATCAAGAATAGAGAAACAACATAAAAACCTACTGCCCCTTTACCAATATTGTCTCCTTCCATTATCAATCCCTATTTTGACCCTTTCACTTCCTTAAATTCTTGATGTCCTGAAAACCAACCTGATATAGATAACACACACCAATCAAGAAATAAGAATTATAATATAATAGTACTACACTGAGATAGAAATAGAGGAAATCTTTGAAACGATGAAATTCATTCAAGTATTATAGTAAAATTTAAATAATGAATTGGGCGTGTATGAATTCTTAAAAGAACATGAAATTGCTTGAACCCATCCGAGGAAAAATATCTCTGATGAAGCATTAACTGAAATAATAGATTGAAGATTGCATTAAATTCTTCAGACCCGCTTGAGGAAACATTAATATTAATATGTAGTAAGAACCAAAACTGTTTAGAATAGAGAAGCAAACAACCATTTATGTTGAAAGTGTAGCTTTAAGGACACACATACCATGAAATTGACACACTACCAGCATGCATAACCATGGGAAATTAATCAAAAAGCACTCAAAAAATCATATTCAAAAATTCCCCAATTATATGCTTAATGATCATTCCCTGTGCCATAAAATCTTTTCTTATCAGATGTTTTGAAGCCAGGTTGCTTATAATGAATAGAGAGGGTGTTTATGCAATTGGAATCCCAAGCTAAATGTTTACATGCAAGGTACAACAGATTAATATATTTTGAAAATATTTTCAAATGAACCTCTCATAATCGTACCAAATACACTACATTCCTGAACTACTTTAAATAAAAGGTCCACCAAAAATATTATAACTAGAACCTGGTCAACCACCAAGAGTTCGTGCATCACATCCACCCAATCTGGGCTGCAGTATGCCCCTTGTTGCAGAATAAAGAACCCAAATAAACCTACAGAGGTGCATACATACAGATTTAAACAAACTCACCTCTTTCGCATCAACTGTTATGAGAAAATCCATGTCCCACGTCATCAGAAGAGATTGCAATTGCAGCCTCACATCCGAGTTGTTCAATTCTTTCTTGAGTAAATGGATAGACCTCAATGCCCCATTTATCCAGCATATTCAATCCATCTTTAGTATGCAGATTTCCAAGCTAAAAATGCCAGGCCTGTAACTATTTAGAACCTCCAAATGACCTTTGGTTGGCTCAAGGGAAATAGCAAACCAATCCTTGGGGAAAATCCCCAGTGCCCTCTCGAAGCACTCAACACCACATTCCCTCTGTGCTACTCTGCTAAAGTCGACGAGAATACCACGATGCCAATCACAAGTAGTTTAACATGTTTTGCCGCCCATTCATGGATTTTTGGGTTTTTAAAAATGTTTTTCCGCCCATAGATAGATTTTTAGTTTTTTTTAAATGTTTTGGTGTTTTTTAGTTTTTTGAAATTAGTGTAAAAAGGATTTTTCTCAAATTTTAATTTGTAGGTTTTTGAAATTAGTGTAAAATGATTTTTTCAAATTTAGGTGAGTACTAAATGAAAAATGAATGGGTAATACAAATAATTGTACTTCAATTGATAAGTATAAATTAACTAAACTATTTAAAAAAATGCAAAAAACAATTTTTTTTCTTAAAACAATTGAGCACCCCTTAATATTTACATGAAAAAATGATATATTTTCAATAAAAACTATTTTGAACACATTAATTTGTCATATATGTATCATTAATTTTATAGTTCAGTAACATAACAGCTATTTTATTGTATTTTTTTGAGTTGGAGCACACTTCATTATATAGAAAAAAACTACTTAGACTATGCGATAACCATATTGGGGCATCTACCTGATCTTGTGCATAGTGAAAGACTTTGTAACTAGATATAGTTTTAAAGAAAAACTAGAACCATGAGAGAATTACTTACTTATAACTATGTACAGAACGAAGACATTAAGCAAAAAGAGGCTATAATAAACCTACAACCGAAGAGAGGGCAACCTAGAAAAACTTAATTCAAACTGGAGAGAGGGAAACAATCCAAGCTTGAGAGATGTTAGAATGATGGGGATTGGGCACCAAAGAAAAAATAATACACAACTTGGAAAACATAAAAAATAAAATATAAAATTCTACATACCAAGCAAGTTTGCAACACCAGCATAACCGAGGTCGGGGCATCAAATTTTGTTGTTCAACACTTGTCATGAAAGCATACATGTATGGGATGGAGGGGAAATGGAATCAAGCCTAAATCCATTGAAGCCTTGCAACTCACTCCATGTCTGAGTCTCAACATTGTGCCTTAAAAATTGAACCAAAATACCAAAAGAAGTTTATTAATGGATAGACTTGAGAAAGTTCTAGGTGTGAGTAATTAAGGGCTCGATGCTCTAAAATTTGTTGTGTTTTGTACCAATACACAATTCAGTGAATCAACAATCATGGGTAGGAAATTTAAGTTATTTAATGAAAACAATTAATGTGTATACCTCACTTCAAAGAATGTCTTGCAATCACATTAGTAAGGAGCGATAAGAAGATTAAAACAATCCAACATGTCAAATCTCAGTTGATAGTGTCAATTAAAGATTTATATGGTAAATTTAATATAACACTTACTTATAGTTGTCTCTTACTTTTTTGCATCTTGACACATTTGATATTTTATGGTTGTCTTCACGCCTTGACCCAATTGATATTATAAGGTGAGGATGTGCATGCATAATAGTCCTTAGTTATGACTGTGAGATGAGGATTTAAAGAGAAGAGGATGTAAAGACATGTACTTTTTATATGTATTTTGGTGGCAAGCGTTAAAGACAAATGTTGTGAGAAACCACAAATGTTTGGAAGGATGGAGCGAGATTGCATCATGATCATGCCACCATCAAATTGAAGACTATTCTTGAGCCAACAATTGTTTAGGTGCTTTGGTCCAAATGTTTTTTCTAACTTATTGTTTCTCCATATCATGTGCCCAATGACACCTCTCTATAGTAATGCATAAATCGACCTTTGCACAATTTGTGATCCTAGCTACATGCCATTATTTGCATTTGCATGACATTGAATGTTGTTTATAGTTATCATGAGTCCATGATATTCATGCAAGAAATGAATTCTTGTAGATGAAGAATCATCAAACCGACCTTTTCAATTTCATTTTGATGAAAAAAAATGGACATGGGTAGCGAGGTTCACATAGTTAGTAAGCACAAATTTTTGAGCTCATTTCGGACCTAGTAATAGACTAGTAGTTGTTCTTTGTTGTTATAGATGTAGCCATTGACACATTGTCACACTTTAGATTGCATCCCCAAGTGACTAGGGAGTCAGAGTCACATCTCGATGGCCAGCACCTTGTAGTCATCATTCATTACTGGTCATATTGCATAGCTAAGCATTGAGTGCATGACATGAGTGAGTGACTGATTATAATTTATCATATTTCCAATATTTTGAATGACGAGTTTAACTTTATAGCATAGGGATGTCAACATATTGAGAAATTGATATGGATGGGTAATTTTAAATGTTTCCCTTCTTTTAAAATGTTGATATAAATTATGCCCTTCTTAATTGGAAGGGTAACATTCATATTTTACATTTTTTAAGGGAAATTTTAAATTTACACTTATAGGAAGGGCTAGAACCATTTGGAAGGGTTCAATTTTGAACGATGGATGGAATGCACATATTTTAGTTTTTAGTTTTTTGAATTTAATGTAAAATGAATTTTTTCAAATTTTAATCTAAGGTGAAGAGATGGTTAAAAAAGAGTGAGTACTAAACCACACATGGATGGAATGCATGAAATGTGAATTAAAATATTATCATGGGTATTTTTCCAAGGAGTTGAATCAACTAGATTATTTGGCTTAGCTTAGAAACTAAATGTAAAAAAAAAAAAAAAAAAAAAACTTGTTCTAGCTTATTTGCATAAGACTTTAAGGAAAATTGTTTCTATAACTTTCCATCTCCTAGTATGATACACCATAATATGGATTTGTAAGTTTAATCATATGTGTAAAACAATGATGAATAGATTTCTAACCCTCATGAGAAATGAAAACTCTTTCTTAAAGCTCATCAATTGCCATAAATAAAGATTTAAGGGGGTGAGGAATGCTATTTAAAGTAAACTTACAATGATGTTTCCATAGATAATGAACTGCAAACAATTGTATTGTTTTCCTAGGCATCACAACGGTGGCCCTTCAATGAATAACAATTAATGATGGAATTTCATGACATGAACATCTTATTTAAGAAACTCATATGGCGTTAAACCCTATGCGGCCTTAAAGTGCATGGTACAAAGTCACCACACATACATATAAAGATCATTTTTAGCCTACATGTGTTGCATGGTCACCATTAGAAGTTTTCATGCACCGAGGATGGTTCTTGATGGCTTAAACATGGTCAAAGGAGAAACATCGATTTCTTAGGGTCTAAAAAAGGCTTTTAGTTGTCATGGACCATGAACTTTGTATGAAACCACCATGAAATCCTTGTAAAGAGAATGTTTGGCCTGCATGTATTGGATGGGCATCATTGTAATGAAGATGGTTATTGAGGCCCTAGCTATCATATGAGGAATGTATACCGACCCTTCGACTGACGAAGAGGACGCTACCATACACCAAACATCTGGGCAACTAGCCCCATGAACATGTACATACATATAAAAACTGAAGTATAAGGCTTGAACATAAACAGTGCAGATGCATAATCATACATATACTCAGCAGAAATAATTATACATTCATTCAGGCATTCTAACATGTTTATCATCATTCATTAAACCATAATATAAATGCGAAGACGAAATAGTCAAGAGTACTTATCTTATAAGGAACTTGTCCCGCAACCAGCTACGTTGCTGCAAAATTCCACCCAACCATAGGCCCGCATGCTCTTTAATCTCTCGGCAATGCTGCCACCCCCGAGCCGGGCATGATTTCCCCAAAGAACAAGGAACTAGTAGGCTTACACATAGCCAAGGATAATAAAACAACAAGGATACACAATTCAGCCAAGCCAACACAGTTGGGTTTATCAGGCAAACAACAGATAAGCGAAGCCAACATAGTTGGGTTTATTAGGCCATCTAGGAGCTAGGAAAGGCTAAATGCTAAGCTGGTGAGCTCATTGAAGAGCTAAGGACACCTACACCAGAACTAGCCTGACTTCTAGGACACCCACACACACCCAACAGAAGGAAATCATTCCTTTCTCTACTACACAGTCCCTCAGTCCCTGAACTCCCTTCCAGTGATATTCAAGGGTTGTGGAGAAGAAAGCCAGCCCTCCATCTTTGTCCGTGTGGTTCCCAAACCCACCAGGTTTCTCAAGAAAATCAAGCCTTCATCACCACCCCAATACAGTCCGAAGACGAACAACTGCATGCATGCAGCAAAACTAGCACTTCATAGCTTGGACAGGGGAAGACAATCCCTGAGTCGTTCTTGGCCCTATTGTGGCCAAAATGACTCCACAACAACCTACAGCAAATACCACTCTGTAAAGGGAATCACAGTCAACAAAACGTGAATGAGACCATAGCCAACGATCAGTGAAGAAACCACAGCCCACGATTCAACGATGGATTAACGAAACATTACACAGTACGATAATGGAAAAGGAACAGACTCTCTGCGTGAATGGGAGGGAAAATGTATCCGCAGACCAACAATCAATGAGAGAAAAGAGAGAAAACCCACCCACACAGAATCGTGAATCCTTTTATCTCAGCTCTGCATGAGTAAAACCGAGCGTCTCTGCATGAGATGGGCAGTGAAGAATTCCTATGTGTGAGGAATGAACAACCAATGATGGAGAGAGTGGACAGAACAATCGGGCATCCCAAACGGCGTGTAAGGAAAACCACTCCTAGCCTATGCGTGTGACTAAACCAGCTGGTAGAGAGTGCATGGGGGCAAGCTTGCCACCCACCACTACCCAGAATTAACTACCCTCAACTAACATAGGAGTTTAAGTGGTGATCGACACATGGCTTTTCCCCATGGGTTCCAGGTTTAACAATCCCCCCCACCCTTATCATTAGAAAATCATGCCCTTTTCAATATAGTTGCATCAACATAGCTGGTTGGGGTTCTTTTAATTGAAAATGCATAGTTACATGATGCCACAACTTAATATGTGTCGTATATCTCAATATACTATCGATAACAATTACAAACACCGAAACATAACACAACCAAATCAATGGTGGAGCCTTTTCCTTTAGCTCCGCACCATGATTATTTACAATATATATGTATCATGTATATTTAATGCATCGAGGTCGAAAATGGGGTGTTACATTCCCCTCCCCCTTCAATAGCACTGTCCTCAGTGCTTTACAAAATTTGAACAAAATGCTACACTGGTACTGCCTCAGTGTTCTACAGAATTGAACAAAAATGGATGTGCCAATCGCATGGCATCCTCCAGCTCCCACGTAGCCTCTTTAGGTCCGTAGTGCTCCCATTGCACCTTTACCTGCCTTATGGCCCGGTTCCGAAGCATTGTGACCTTCCTGTCGAGGATGCGCATTGGCTCAATTTGGAACTCTCCCTCGGGTTCCACCTGAATCACATCCCAATTTATCACATGGTTAGGATCATGTACATATTTCTTAAGAAAAGAAACATGAAAAACATTATGAGCTCTAGTACTAGCAGGAAATGCAAGTCTATATGCAACTGGCCCTATTCTTTCAAGCACTTCAAACAGCCCACAATATCTTGGTGAAAGCTTGGTACAACTTCCAAGATTCAAGGAGCTCTTCCTTGTCCTCACTCTGAGGTAGACATGATCCCCAACACTGAACTCCCTATTCACTCTATGCTTATCTGCATAGCTTTTATGTCTGTCCTGTGCTACTTTCAGATTCTGCTTGATCTTTGCAACCTCTTCCTCCATTTCCTTGAGCAATTCTGGTCCAAGCACAACCCTGTTCACTGGATTATCCCAAGTCACTGGTGTCCTACACCTTCTTCCATACAAAGCCTCATACGGACTCATCCCCAAGGATGCTTGTTGTCCATTGTAACAAGCAAACTCTACCAAGTGTAAGTAATCTTCCCACTTGGTTGGTTTGTCCATCACGTACATGCGAAGCATATCTTCAAGCACCTGATTAACTCTCTCTGTCTTCCCATCTGTCTGAGGATGGTATGCAGTGCTGAAGTTTAGTTTTGTACCCAAATCTACAAGCAACCCCTTCCAAAAATTGGAAGTAAACTTGACATCTTTGTCAAAGACTATTTCCTTCGGAAATCCACGCAATTTGAAAATCTCCTTCATGAAGATCCTTGCAATGTCATCTGTCTTATGCGTAGACTTCACCAGTATAAAATGTGCTGCCTTAGTCAACTTGTCCACCACAACCATGATGGAATCATGTTGTCTCCAAATCATTGGCAATCCTGTAATAAAATCCATGGAAATAACTTCCCATTTCCATTCTGGAACTGGCAAAGGCTGCAACAAACCCGTTGGATGTTGATGCTCAACCTTTACCTGCTGGCATTTCATGCACCTTGAAATGTATTCAGCCATATCCTTTTTCATTCCTGGCCAAAAGTACTGCTTTCTAGCTGTAGCAATTGTCTTCTGGTATCTTGGGTGACCAAAATACGAAGTTTGGTGGATTTCATCCATAACAACTCTCCTCAAATCTTCTAAATTCAAAATATAAATTCTACCTTTATAAGTAAGAAGTCCATCTCCTTCCAATTTATATCCCTCATACCTCTTCTCAAGAGTTTTCTTCTGCAATTTGTCTTTTACCAGTTCATATAATTCATCTCCAGTAATACAATTTACAATCTGCTGCCTCAAATCTGATTGGAAAATACTAAGGGATGCCACATGCATTTCCTGCACCTTCTTGCTAAGTGCGTCAGCTACCTTATTCTCTTTTCCCTTTATGTGCTTGATTTCAAAATCAAACTCACATAAAAAATCCAGCCATCTTGCTTGCCTAGCATTTAGAGTAGGCTGATCAAACAAATACTTCAGACCACAATGGTCTGTCCTGAGCTCAAATCTCCTACCCATCAAGTAATTCCTCCACATCTTCAGGGCATGTACTATGGCTGCAAGCTCTAGATCATGAGTGGCATAGTTCTTCTCATGCTCCTTAATCTTTCTCAACTCATAACATATCATGTGGTTGTCCTGCATAAGGATTCCTCCAAGTCCTTGTCCGCATGCATCGGTACACACCACAAAATCTTTCTCCGGATCTGCAACTTTCAATACTAGTGCACTGGTGAGAACATTCTTCAACTTTTGGAAGCTTTCTTCACACCTTGATGTCCATTTGAACTTTATCCCCTTCTTTTGCAAAGAAGTGATGGCATGTGCAACTTTGGAGAATCCTTCAATGAATCTTTGGTAGTATCCTACAAGTCCCATAAAAGATCTTACATCTGTCACATTTCTTGGAGTAGGCCAATTCACAATGGCTTCAATCTTTTCAGGGTCCATAGATATACCCTCTTCTGAGATAATGTGACCCAAATACTGAATTCCATCTCTATAGAAGTCACACTTGCTCAGCTTTGCATACAGTTGATGCTCCCTGAGAAATCGTAATGTCAATCTCAAATGCTCTTCATGTTCTTCCTCATTCTTAGAATAAACAAGAATGTCATCAAGGAAAACAAGAACAAACTTGTCCAAATACCTGTTGAAGACACTGTTCATAAGGCACATAAATGTAGCGGGTGCATTTGTGAGACCAAATGGTACCACTACAAACTCATAATGTCCATACCTCATTCTGAAGGATGTCTTATGAATGTCTTCATCCTTGATTCTCACCTAATGGTAACCAGACCTCAATTCAATCTTGGAAAATACCTTTGCTCCTCTCATTTGATCAAAGAGGTCATCAATCCTAGGCAAAGGATATTTATTATTCACAGTAACCTTGTTCAACTGTCTGTAATCAATACATAACCTGAGTGTACCATCTTTCTTCTTTACAAACATAACTGGTGCTCCCCAAGGAGATACACTCGTCCTGATATACTTCTTTTCGAACAACTCTTGCAGTTGAATCTTCAGCTCTAGCATCTCCGGTGTACTCATCCTGTAGGGTTCCTTGGACACTGGTGCTGCTCCTGGAACAAGTTCAATTGTGAAATCAATGTCCCTCTTTGGAGGAATCCCTGGAATCTCATCAAGAAACACATCCTTGAATTCCTGTAACACCTGATAGTCCTCCAACCTAGGAGTTTCATCTCCTGTTGCCTCCAAAATATGAGCTGCATACAACTGGCAACCTTTCCTATAGAACTTCTTTAACTGCATTGTTGAAACCTGCCTTACTGAAATCACCTTTGGAATACCTTTCACAACTACTGGGTTTCCTTCTTCATCCATGCATTCAAAATTCTTGTTATAACAGTCAAGCTTTACCCTATGAGCTTCTAACCAATGCATTCCAATGAGAAAATCATAGGAACCAAGTGGTAGAACATTCAGATCTACACAAGTGACCAATCCATTCATCACCAATGGACATCTCTCTACCACTTCATTGACTTTTCTCTTAGTCCCAGTAGCTAGCTGAACTAACCAATATTTTCTATGCTTTACTTTCTTAAAAGCACACATCTCCACTACTCTAGGAGTAATGTAACTGTGAATAGAACCAGGGTCAATCAAAATAGAAACAGATTGCTCAACAATCTTACCTACAACTTCAACCACAGTTGACTGGTGATCTTCCTGGCGGTCCTCCAGTGCTGCATAAATCCTAGGGACTGCCCTTGCTAATTGACCCATTGTTTCTGATTCTTTAATGTTATAAGATGGTCTTGCACTTTCATTCTTGAGTGGACAATATATGTGCAAGTGGGGTCCTTCACTTTTCCAACATTTGAGTGGTCCTTTACTCTATTGTGGATCTTTAGGCTTTCCACTGTCACTCCAACTGGATTACTAGCAGCTTGGGATGGTTGCTTCTGCTGATTCCTGAACCTAGAAGGTTTGAAACCTTTCCTTCTTTGGTCAAACTTCTCATTATTCTTGTCCTTCCATGCCTGATGGTAATCAGGTTTACCTTTTCTTTGCTCATAGCAATACTTAGCCTTCCTTATTGCTTCTTCAAGAGTTCTAGGTTCATAAAACTCAATTCTATCTTTGTAAGACCGAGGCAATCCACTCAGAAACCGCTGGACCTTCACTTTTTAATCTTTGTTATACCGGACATACCTCAACAATTCCAAGAACTTATTTGCATATTCATCCATGGTCTGTTGTCCCAATCTCAGCTCATGGAACTCCTTAATCTTGTCATCATAATATCTGTCAGAGAGGTATTTATGTTTGAAATACTTCTTGAACTGTTTCCACTTCAGTATCCTTTCATTGATCCTCTTTACTTGCTTGAAGTGTTCCCACCAAATGGATGCTCTTCCATTCAGATTGAATATGGCAACTCTTTCCTTCATGTTTCCCAAATAATCCTGCACTTGAAAGTACTTCTTTATCCCAAGAAGCCAAGCTTCAGCCTCTTGTCCAATCTTTATATCACCATCAAATGTAGGAGGTTTATCCTTCTTGAATTCATCCCGAGAGTGATCCCTATGGTGTCTCCTTCTTTTTCTTTTACGAGATGGTGAGCTTGTATCCCCACTGGATTCTTCAGAGTCATATGATCCACTAGAAGTCCTTCTCCTTCTCCTAGCACTACTCTTACTACCTTCTGGTCTTGCTATACCTTTTCCAAAGTATATCTTTCTTTGCAAGTCTGTCAAACTTTGCAACATAGCAGCATTCAATTGATGTTACTCTTCCTGGGCTTTAATCAAGCTTCTCATGGTGGCAACAACATCTGACGGTGTCTCTTGGAATATCCCTCCATTAGATTCTATGTCATCATTTCCATTACGGATATTTTCTCTCATGGGATCTCCTACACACTTGTAAGAATCCTGAGCATCATATCCATCATGGGTTCTCATTACTGAACCACCTCTGACTTACCAAACAACACCACCTGTAATACTGCCCTTGAAGGTGACTATGATTCTGCAAACGTGTTAGTAGAAAACTGTTAGATACATACCTTGATAAAAAAGACAGAACTACTTACCTTCTCTTGGAAAAATCACAAAATAACCATTTTGCTTAAACACACAAAAATTCTCTTCTTGCTCGGCCCTGTAATCCACCGAAAATCTTCTGAAAAACCACTAAAAAACAATTGGAATTTGTTGAGAAATTCACTTTGAAAAACCCAAATTTCCTTTGGCCCAATTGGACCTCTTCCCAACTAAAACTCCGATGTTTCAGCAACCCCAATAGAAAGTTTCCTCCAGCGCTCACTGGCGGCCATAAAAACTAACCCTTTTCGCTGTATCGGCAATTTTATCAGCTAAGGTTTTCCGCTGTATTGACGGCTCCAACAACTATAGTTTTCTGCAATATCAGCAATATAAACACTGTTCACTATACAACATCGGTGATTATTTCCACAGCACTGTATCGGTGGTCAGGTGCGTTATTCATCGGGTGCTTAGTCCCTTAGGCAGCTGCAACGATGGCCAATGAACTCTCTATGGATTCTGTGGCCATAACCTTGTCAGTGGTCGGAGCAACCAACAACTGTGGCATCGAACGATTAGTCCCATAGACATTCGCAACGGCGGGTTCACAACCTTTGAATTTTTTCGATCGGCGGTCTGATCTTCTATAATTTTTCGACGACCTTATACTTCAAAAGATTTTCAAAATGTTCTTCTCATCGACTGTCAGATCTACTAACCATCGGGTGGATAGTGTCTTAGACTGCCGCAACGGTGGGCAGCAAACTGACTGTGGGTTCTGCGGACCCTTCATCGGTTGTCAGAAGCACTAATCACTACAGCATCGGTAGTTGGGGCCTCTATCCATCGGAAGGATAGTCCACTAGACAGCCGCAACGGCGGACGCATGAACAACTAAATATTTCCAATGTTCATTGGTGACCAAAACAACTAATTTCTTCCGACGTTATTCGCCGCATCAGTGGCTCCATCCTCTAAATTTCTCTGATGGTCCTGACTAGGTGATCCAACGTTCGACGGTTCCGTCAACTAACTTCCACCGATCGACGCTCCAATATTCCAACTTTCTCCGATCGCCGATGGGTTCAACACTTAGACAAATTTTTGAAAAAAATTTCTTCTTCTTCTCCTCCGCGTCGACGCCTTCATCCTCTATCTTTCTCCGACGGCAGTGACGTTTCGGAAAACCCATCATCTAAGTTTTGTCGATCTATTCAACTAACTTCTGCCAATAACCGACATTCAATCATCGGATGTTCTTTTAACTAAATGGAGCCGGCGTTTCGGTAGTCTTTGGCTGATCTTCGCTAAAACTGCGGCTCCCACATCCTCTATCTTTTGTCGACGACCGATGAACACTTAGAGAAATTTCTCAATTTCTTCCTTCATTGGGTGACATTTTGACTAGGTGATCATCTGCATCGGAAGAGTTTCCTACTTAGTCTTCCGATGAGCCGACGGTTCAAGCACTTAGGAAATTTTTTTGTGGAAGTTTTCTGATCTTTTCTTGGCAGAAAGTAACCTGCCTCTGCTAGCTGATCTTTCATGGCCCATTCAGGCCCATGCTGCAACTTTAGCTCTGATACCACAATGTAACATCTCCGACCCTTCGATCGGCGAAGAGGACACTACCATACACCAAACATCCGGGTAACTAGCCCCATGAACATGTACATACATATAAAAACTAAAGAATAATGCTTGAACATAAACAGTGCAAATGCATAATCATACATATACTCAACAGAAATAATTATACATTCATTCAGGCATTATAACATGTTTATCATCATTCATTAAACCATAATATAAACGTGGAGATGAAATAGTCAAGAGTACTTATCTTATAAGGAACTCATCCCGCAACCAGCTACATCGCTGCAACATTCCACCCAACCATAGGCCCGTGTGCTTTTTAATCTCTCAGCAACGCTGCCACCCCCAAGTCGGGCATGATTTCCCCAAGGAACAAGGAACTAGTAGGCTTACACATAGCCAAGGATAACAAAACAACAAGGATACACAATTCATCCAAGCCAACATAGCTAGGTTTATCAGGCAAACAACATATCAGCCAAGCCAACACAGTTGGGTTTATCAGGCAAACAACAGATCAGCCAAGCCAACACAGTTGGGTTTATCATTCCATCCAGGAGCTGGGAAAGGATAAATGCTAAGCTGGTGAGCTCATTGAAGAGCTAAGGACACCTACACCAGAACTAGCCTGACTTCTAGGACACCCACACACACCCAACACAAGGAAATCAGTCCTTTCTCTGCTACATAGTCCCTCAGGCCCTGACCTCCCTTCCAGTGCTATTTAGGGGTTGTGGAGAAGAAAGCCAGCCCTCTAGCTCTGTCTGTGTGGTTCCCAAACCCACCAAGTTTGTCAAGCAAATCAAGCCTTCATCACCACCCCAATACAGTCCGAATACCAACCATTGCATGCATGCAGCAAAACAAGCACTTCACAGCTTGGATAGGGGAAGACAATCCTTGAGTCGTTCTTGGCCCTATTGTGGCCAAAATGACTCCACAATAACCTACAATAGATACCACTTTTTAAAGGGAAGCACAATCAACAAAACGTGAATGAGACCATAGCCAACGATCAGTGAAGAAACCATAGCCCACGATTCAACGATGGAGTAATGGAACATTACATGGTCTGATAATGGAAAAGGAACAGACTCTCTAAATGAACAAGAGGGAAAACGTATCCATAGACCAACAATCAGTGAGAGAAAAGAGAGCGAACCCCCACACATAGAATCGTGAATCCTGTTATCTCAGCTCTACGTGATGGAAACCAGGTGTCTTTGCATGAGATGGGTAGTGAAGAATTCCTATTCATGAGGAATGTACAGCCAATGATGGAGAGAGTGGACAGAACGATCGGGCATCCCAAACCGCGCATGAGGAAAACCACTCCCATCCCATGTGTGTGACTAAACTAGCGGGTGGAGAGTGCATGGGGGAAATCCTGCCACCCACCACTACCCAGCATTAACTGCCCTCAACTAACATAGGAGCTTAAGTGGTGCTCGATAGATGGCTTTTCCCCATGGGTTCCAGGTTTAACATTCCCCCCCCCTATCCTAAGGAAATCATTCCCTTTTCAATATAGTTGCATCGACATAGCTGGTTGGGGTTCTTTTAATTAAAAATGCATAGTTACATGATGACACAATTTAATATGTGTCGTATATCCCGATATACTATCGGCAACAACTCCAAACATCGAAACATAACACAACCAAATCGATGGTGGGGCCTTTTCCTTTAGCTCCGCACCATGATTATTTACAATATATATGTATCATGTATATTTAATGCGTCGGGGTCAAAACTGGGGTGTTACAAGGAAAATCAATGTCTTAGGTCTTAAAAGAGAGTTGTGTGACACATGGACCATGCACATGGTTTGAAACTACCACAAAGGCATGTAAAGGGAATCTTTGGTCTTAAAAGATGTGCTTATTACAACTCCAACGATACTTCTTGTCTATGCCCTAAATATGGTATCATAAAAGAGATAATAGAATTAGCAAGCTGTGGACTTGATCTCTTAAAGAGGTATGTCAAGTATGGCTAGGATTCCTAGAAGGTTTTAACTCAGGTATGTACTTCTTAGGTGAGTAAGGAGCCTATTTAACTCTTTATGTGTTTATATGTTGACTTGATCTTTAATAATCATGGGTTTTCATGATCAAGATGCCTTCTAGTTTGATCATTTTACTATGTAAAGAGTTTTGTGATTCATTGATCAATGTGATATGAGTTTGCAAGTGAAAAACGTTTAGAGTTCATCCATGTATGAAATTAGCTGCATGACCTCATGTGTTAAATTTCTCATATCTAGGGTTATGATTTAACCTAGATTGTGCTAATGAATGTGTGATACTACATGAGGATGATATGATGATGATTCCATTGCACACTTTAGAAGTACATGTCCAATATGATGACTATATCAAGATTATCACTGTGACTTCTGCATAAGGAAAAATATAAAGTGGGAGGATTTTCTATGCCAATTTGTTTTTATTATTTGTATTGTCATGACATGTTGCATATACGGTATTGATATTCTCTTGATGGCATATAAATAATATATGGATGGATGCTAAGACTATGTCATATATAAAATTGATAGTGTTTATTGTTGACTATCGAACTAAATTTAACTACATCCCTTGACGTGAGCTTTTCCATAGCACACAACAAAGATATCTGATAAATTCTATCAAAGTTCATTTCCCTGTCATCATGTCTTACTGATTATTCCTTTGTCATTGTTAAAATACTTTGACATCAATTAATGATCCATGTAATGGATCCTTTGTATTTTATTGAGTTCATCCTGCTACCATGTCTATTGGTTATTCCTATGTCATTCCTGAACTCCTTTGACATCAATGACAACTATATTCTCAACAATCTCTAAATTCCTTTGTGATTAACTTAAAGTTCCAAGTAAAAGTCACTATCGAAGAGTACATAGAGACAAGCTTAGATATGCAATGGGTGTGCATTTGATGTGTGTGTCCATGTGAATTCCCATCTTCTAGTATTATAATTTGGGCATTTACCTCGATGTTTTTAATCACTCTTTTACTATGTAAAATAAATCCCACGAGAATCAAACATTGGTCAATAGTGTAGCGTAATGCTGGAAAATTTGATAGCACCCATAAAACTTGAGCAACTAATTGCTTTTTTCCTTGAGAGATGTATGCTTACAAGGCCATAGGTGTAAAAACATTTGATCCACTTCTTCAAAGTAACACTATGAGCATTATTTAAATTCTCGTTGCTTCATTCCATTAAGAGTACAAAGAAAGTTAGATTTTGTGTTAAGATTGATATCCACTTCTTGTGCCTTGTATGTTCTTGGTAAAAATGAGGGTATGGATGGGGAGGTTTTCCAAAACATCCTTGTAGGGTGACATTTTGGTAGCACCATAATAGGTGGTATTGTACTACTTGTCTGCAAGGGGTGTGTAGGCGGGGGGGGGGGGTGGGGGGGGGGGGATTTCTAAACCTAATGGCCATATTAGTTAATGTAAAAAAAATGGCTAACAATATTTTTATGGTCAATACCTCACAACCTCTATTACTTGTTATTAACTCCAATATCTCGAATCCTGCAGTATCTAGAAGTATTATACATGCATCATCATCATGGACATCGACGTTGTCATCATCATCATCATCAATTCCATATGGTACATCAGCATCATCAACAACATTAAGTACATCATCAACAAAATCATCGTCATCATTGTCATTATGGTCACTCATATGCCATTAGTGTTCTTAATCGCTCATCGACATTAGGGTGAATGTCATGTAATTGTTAAGGTCATTTATATGTCGTTACATTCATTTCGATTATTATAGGATTGTTTAGATGTCGTTCCAGACATTTAGGTGCCATTATAATCAATTAGGATCCGAAAGTGATACCACATGCATAATCATCATTGACATCCACATTGTCATCATCATCATACAATAAATCAACATGATTGTCATTGCCATAGTCATCATCAATATAATTGCGATAATAATGAGCAAGGAGCCCTAATACCTCACAAGAATGGATGATATAGTCTTATACGTATTAAATCATATCCATACGCTCCATCATAATTATCATAATGCATCATCGTCATGTTGTTAGGTCCAATCAGATTCAATTAGGGTCTATTAAATGTTGTTGTGGACACTCAAATGCCATTAGAGAAATTTATGTGACATTAAGGTAATTTACCCCTTATTAGGATTAATCAAGATCTAAAAGTGCCACGATTACGATCATTTAGGTGCCACTATGATACATGAAGATCCAAAAGTACTATCACATGAATCATGATCATTGACATTGGAATTGATATATCTGACGTTATGTCGGATGTTTTCTGAGCATAATTCCTAGCTCTAAACCTAGTGCAATTCCTAGCACAGTTCCTTTCGAAATTTCTGGCATTATTCTAGGCACTATACCTGGATCAATACCTGGCACTATGTTGGATGTTTTCTATGCGCAATTCCTGGCTCTATAATTGACACTATGTTGGATTTTTTTCTTGCCAGCATTCATGGCACAATTTTTGTCGCTAACCCTGGATTAATATATGGTTCTATGCTATTCATGACATTTTTTTGGAGGCTATTCTTGGCATTATATGGGATGTTTTTTTGAATGCTAATTGGGATGTTAATTTGGATGCTAATTGGGATGATAATTATGATGCTAAATGGGACACTAAGACATGGAACCCATATGCACACATGCCACCAAGCCATAAGACTCAAGAGCATAAAACCCCATGAGACTAAATTATCAAAAGATGTATGCTGATGAAATGTTGAATGAGGTGGTTAGATTGACTAAGAAGTAAGGAAAAAGGTGCATCATCGACTTAAAGGAACTTCAACTTGTGGACACATATTTTGAGCAAAAATAGTATAAATAAGCAAGAGATGTAAATGTTGAAATAAGCCTGAAGATGAAGAAGATGTAATATATTGACTTGGAAATATTCAAATTATTGGGGTTTCAATTTCTCATTGATCCATAATAATTATACATAGAAGAGAGTCGAAGTGCAAAAGAAATGAATAAAATCAACATACAATGCGTAAATTAGAGGGGTGTGCAGTACTAAGATGTGAGAAGGAGATATGTAGTAAAAAAGGTTTAAGTTAAAATTGCATATCGTGAAATCGCAAATCATTGATGTTGGTATAATTTTCATTGATGTCAATATAGTTCAATAATGACAGAAGGATAACCAAGGACATGATAAGCAGGGAAAGTCAAAGGAATGACAAAGGAATAACTAAGGATATGGTAGCAGGGAAAACTCAACATAAAACAGAGGTCAAAGGAGTGTTAAAGGAATATGGTGAACAATGAAAACTTAATATATTTGTGTATGGGTCCATATTAAACAGAGGAACCATGAAATGAATATAGTAAGAGGGAAAACTCAATATATCTGTGTATGGGTACGTATAAAATAGAGGAATCAAGATTTAATGGGTGTGTACGTAAAATCCATGGATTGATTCTTGAATCGATTGATAAATCTGTGTATGGGTGCTCTGTAAATGATATGTGTGATTTGTAAGTATTTTGATCAATACCTTTGGAAGCATTCACGAAGAAAAACCACACATGAAACAAGAGATCCGCAAAGCTAACACATAGTTACACAATGACAGAAGATTGACCGTTCAAAAGTTTAAAGGAAAATATGGTGAATAGATCTGATGGTTAGAAGATAGCTCACAGAAAATCCATGGTTGCAGAGCAATCCACAAAGTTTAGCGAGATCCATCTTTGATCGTAGATCGACAGTCAAGAGTGAACCCACAAGGAAATTAATGGTTCAGAAAATTGCGGTAACAAAAGTTGCGGAAGAAAATTACGAGTTCCAAAATGGGAAAGTGTGGTTCTGCATTCCGCAATCCACCATCCTAAGATCGACAATCATGAAAGAATCTACAAGAAATCGATGGCTCAAAGAGTTGCAGAAAACAATTTACAGAAAGAGATTTACGGAAGCCCATTTCAAAAATATTAAAAGGCACATCCGCAATCTGCAATTCACAAGATCGACAGTCAGGAAAGACTCTACAAGAGGTCGACAATGGGGAACACAAATTGTGGAAGTAGTTTGAACAAATTTGGAAAAGCCATAGTTTGCATCTGATATAAGATCGACGATTGGGAGAGAGTCCGCATGAAATCGACAACGTGGAAGAAATATTGCAGAAAGAAAATTGCAGAAGCATTTTTAAGAAATTTGGAAAACCCACAATCCACAATTCAGAATCTAATCTAATATTGGCGGACGGGGAAGAGTTCACAAGAAATCAACGATGCGGAAATTACCTTGCATAAGGAAGAAGTTTCCGATGCGGAAAGATAAATGAGGAAGTAAATTGTAGAAGGATTTTTCAAAGAAGTTGAAATACAAACCCACAATCCACAATTCAAAATTGCGAAAGTGTTAGGATATTTAGACACTTGGGAGTTAGTTAAGATCAACTTGTGTAATATATCCATTAGGTAAAAATGTGTTTCTTTAGTATGCATTAGTATGCATTTGTAAATATTCTAATCCGACAGTCACGATATGTTCTAGACATAGAGTGATCCAACGGTTCAACTTATCTTAGATCATACCTACCATTGATCTATGGCTTAACACCCGATTGGTCCATGATCTCTATTTAAAGAGCATGGAGGGTCCTTGGCTAGTTGATCGATTATGAGAAGCTCATGTAAATTTCTTTCTTTTGCATAATAAATTGCTCCAAGTAGCTATTTGTCCAGGGCCATGGACTGTTTCCCTCTTGAGGGTTTTAACCACATGACAAACACCGGTGTATTGATCTGTGATACTTTTGTGTGAAATGGTTGCTCTAGGTGTTTGGTCTTTTGGGAGTACCCTGTTTACCCAAACATGGATTTCTTGAAGCTTCTGCAAAAGTTTCTAGATCATGATTCTTGAAAACTTGAGCCAAAAGAGAAGAGGCTCGCTAAAACTGAGAACGTGTTTGACTTTGATCTCTAGGATCACCGGCAAGATCACCAGTTGCTTCACATGTTGAACAAACCCATCGAGGAAGCATTGGTGCTGGTGCAATTGGAGGAACATGAGCAGGCAGAGGTGGATTTTCATCCTCACTGTCATCATCAGAAACTGTAGTTGGAAACCTGTCAAGGAAGTTGGAAGAATAAGAAGAAGAAGAAGGCATAATCACCGAATCAGGCTCGCAGGCCAAAGATGGCACACCTGCCAAGTTAGGCTCGCAGGCCAAGAGATTTTCATCAAATTTAATATCTCTTCTAATGATTATATCATGTGAATGGGGCTGAAGAAGTCTATAGCCTTTTACATCTTTTGAATATCCAACAAATATGCACTTTTCACTTTTAGGCTGCAATGCTTTCTGTTTTTCATCCGGAATGTGAGCCCATGCTTCACAACCAAACACACAAAAGTGACTTACATCTGGTTTAATTTTACTCCATGATTCTTCTGGTGTTATACCTTGTAAAACTTTAGTGGGTGTGCGATTAACTATGTAATTTGCACAATTTATGGCCTCAGCCCAATATTGAAGACTTAGTCCCTTAGATTGGATCATACAATTAGCCATTTCTTTTAAAGTGCGGTTCTTCCGTTCAGCTATACCATTTTGTTGTGGTGTATATGGAATAGTGTGTTGTTGTTGGATTACTTGTTCAGTGCAAAACGTAGTGAACTTGTTGTTAACATATTCTCCTCCATTTTCATATCTTAACTTAATAATTTGATGACCAAATTGTTTTTCAACAAGGGCCTTGTAGACCAAGAACATGTTAAATAATTCTCTCTTAAGTTTTAGGAAGTAAACCTAAGTGTGTCTAGAGTAGTCATCAATGAAAGTTAAGAAATATTTGAAACCAGAAAAGGATGCAGATGGAAGAGGGCCACACAAGTCACTATGCACAAGCTCCAAGGGAACCAAGGCGTGCCAAGAGGCATGTTTGTCAAAACTGTCCCGATGATGTTTTCCGAGTACACAACCAGAACAAACACCATCCTTGCAAGATACCATCGAAAGGCTAGTCACCATATTGTCTTTACATAGTTGTTGTAATGAGCGATAATTTAAGTGACCAAATTGCTCATGCCAAATTTTGCTCAAGTTATCACTATGAGCAACAAAAACTGAAGGAAAAGGTGATGACCCAAAGTTGTTAAATTTGTACAACCTGGTAATATCATCAACAGTTCCAGTAGCAAGGACATTTTGAGGATTTTTAAAAGCCTTGATTACAACTTGGTGAGGGGTAAATGTCACAATTTTACCTTCACCTGAATGAGTAATTTGATAGACAATAACAAATTGCAGGAAATTTTTGGAACACATAGTACATCATTGAAATGACCATTTTCTACTGGAACTGTTCCAGATCCTACAACACTTAGAAATCTATCATCACCAACAAATATTTGTTTGGTGTTACATTCATGCATAGCAGAAAAGATGGCTTGATCAGTAGCCATATGATAAGATGCTCTAGAATCAATGAGCCATTCAATTGAAGTACGGAGAAGATGTAGCATAAGAGTAACCAGAAGCACAAAGTGCATGTCCTTGAGAGATAGATTCTGAAGATGAATCTAGGCTGATATGGTGCTTCTTCATTGTTGCTTCCAAGGCTGCCATCTTCTTGAAACACTTAGATTCATCATGATTACCTTTCCCCTAAAAATTGCAATGACGCTCAGTCTTCTTTCCTTTTGGCTTGGATCCTTTGTCATTTTTAAAGAAGGAGCTGACTGAGAGGGTTTGGGACCCTTATTGTTTGGCTTATTATTGCAAAAATTCTATTTCTTGGGAGGCTTGGACTTTTCTTTCTGTTGGGACAATAAGACTTTCCCAGATGTATCTGCATTGTTAATTATTCCAAGATGAATGAGCTTATCTTGCTCTCTAATTAAGGAATCACAAAAGGATTCAAGACTAGAATCTTGATAGCTAGCTACAGTCAATGATTCTTTCATGGAGTAGAACGTAGATACAAAAACAAAATATGCAAGTCCAAGTTTAGAAAGAATATGATAAATACATTGTTTGTCTTCTTTCTTAATCTTGCATTCTACACATAAGAGTCTAAGAGTTTTATACTTAGATAAATATTCTTGAATGCATGAAAAATCATTTGGATTCAAGGAAATTAACTCATTCTCAAGTTGATGACCTCGAATTTCATTGTGTTTACCAAACACAGATTCCAACTTTTCTCAAGCTTGATCAGGTTCATCAATTCCAGACATGTGGAATCGCAAACTAGTAGAGATTGACATCCCAATCAATCCATGAGCTTCATCACATCTCTTTGCCTATTTAATTTTCTTCTCATCATCAGTGGGTTCTGTTTCTTTCCCTAAGGTTATCCAGAAAAGTCCCCTACTTTGCAGAACATCCTCCATACGAGATTTCCATAAGAAATAGTTAGAACTTGTAAGTATAATATCACAAGGGGCGGCCATACTATAAATTAATGGCTGAAAGAATAGAAACTAACTTCCTGGATGCAAAGAGCTAGAAAAAATATGTGGTTTTAAAAAAACGACACGGAAAACTGATTCTAGATGATGAAGTTATGCTTGATCAAAGAAAATGTTGAAGATGTTCCCAATAGTGACGTGGCAGATATTAACTTGACCAACTAAAAAAAGAACCCCCCTCTTCCCAAGATCAACCTTTGACAATCACTTTACAATAAAGTTTCTTTTAAGTGAATCACTTTTGTAGAATAAGTGATGTTCACTTTTACAATAATGTTACTTTTAAATAGTGCGGCAAAAAATTAAAAGACTTAAGTGACTCACTTTTTATTTTATTTTATTTATGTGAGATGCACTTTTACAATAAAGTAACTTGAAAATAGAAATTGCATGCACTAAAAAGTGAAAATTGCATATTTGTTGGATATTCAAAAGATGTAAAAGGTTATAGACTTCTTCAGCCCCATTCACATGATATAATCATTAGAAGAGATATTAAATTTGATGAAAATCTCTTGGCCTATGAGCCTAACTTGGTGGGTGTGCCATCTTTGGCCTGTGAGCCTGATTCGGTGATTGTGCCTTCTTCTTCTTCTTCTTCCAACTTCATTGACGGGTTTCCAACTCCAGTTTTTGATGATGACAGTGAGGATGAAAATCCACCTCCGCCTGCTCATGTTCCTCCAATTGCACCGGCACCAATGCTTCCTCAATGGGTCTATTCAACATGTGAAGCAGTTGGTGATCTTGCCGGTAATCCTAGAGAGAAACATTGAACATGTTCTCAGTTTCAACGAGCCTCTTCTCTTTTGGCTCAAGTTTTCGAGAATCATAATCCAAAAACTTTTATAGAAGCTTCAAGAAATCCAGATTGGGATGCAGCTATGGATGAAGAATATTGTTCCTTAATGGTGAACGATACTTGGGATCTTGTTCCTCTTCCAAAAGGAAGAAAACTTGTCAAATGTAAATGGGTCTACAGAACTAAGTATGCATCAGATGGAAGTGTTGAAAGACTTAAGACAAGCTTAGTTTCCAAAGTTTTTCCCCAAGTTAAAGGGATTGACTACAATGAAACCTTTGCTCCTGTCGCAAAAATGAATTCCATCCGCCTTGTTCTTTCCCTTGCAGCCTTACATAACTGGGAAGTCCATCAAATGGATGTCAAGTCTGCATTTTTACATGGTGATTTATAGGAGGAAATTGACATGGAACAACCTCCTAGATATGTTCAGGATGACTCTAGCCTTGTCTATCTCCTTAATAAATCCGTATATGGCCTTAAGCAAGCTCTTAGAGCTTGGTATGCCAAAATGGATAGCTTTCTCCTTGACACTGGTTTTTCTAGATGCCATTTTGACCCCAATGTCTATACCAAGAATGTAGGAAACCATCTCATCATACTTGTTCTTTATGTTGATGATCTTATCCTTACTGGTAGTGACCCTAAACTTATAACCCATGTGAAATCCAGTCTTAAGAAAAATTTTGAAATGTCAGACTTAGGACATTTGCATTATTCTCTTGGTCTCCAAGTCTTGCAAACCAAAGAAGGAATCTTTCTTTCCCAGTCTAAGTATGCTTGTGACCTTCTTCGTCACTTTCACATGGAAGATTGTAAACCAGCCCCTTCTCCCTTCTAGTCTGGAGTCAAACTTTCCGCCACTTGTACTTCCCCTAAAGTAGATGCCACCTTGTATCGTCAGCTTGTTGGTAGTCTTTTATACTTGACTCATTCCTGTCCTGACCGTTCCTTTGTCGTTGGTCGTGTTTCCCGTTATATGAAAAATCCTCATGAAAGTCACTGGAAAGCAACAAAAAAATACTTCGATATATTCGAGGTACAATTGAGTTTGGGATTCATTACAGTACAGGGGGGAAACCTTTGTTGGTTGGTTTCACTGATTCAGATTGGGCCGGCGATCCTGATGATCGAAAGTCTACTGCAGGTTATGTTTTCAGTTTGGGATCTGGACCTATCACTTGGGCTTGTAAGAAACAACAAGCTCTTTCTCTTTCTTTAGCAGAAGCAGAATATCAAGCCGTAGTTAATGCCAGTCAAGAAGCTTTATGGCTTCGACAGATCCTTTAATAGTTTGGATTCGAGCAGCAGTAGCCTACTCCACTTTCGTGCGACAATCAAAGTGCCATCAAGCTTGCCAAAGATCCAGTTCTACATCAATGTAGCAAACACATTGAGATACACATGCACTTCATCAGAAATCTTGTTCATGATCATGTTATTGAATTCCTCTATTGCCCTACAGATGATCAAGTTGCAGACATCTTCACCAAGTCTCTTACAGAAGCGAAGTTTTCTAAACTTCGGTCTATGTGAGGAGTTCAGGAATGTGTCCTTAAGGGGGGATAGACTCTAATGCCTCCTTCCTTCTCCTAATAGTGTCACTTTTGTAAATCCTTCAATCCTATCTCAAGTTGTTGTTAAGAGGGGATGTTAGTATATTTAGACACTTAAGAGTTAGTTACGACCAACTTGTGTAATATATCTATTAGGTAAAAGTGTGTTTCTTTAGTATGCATTAGTATGCATTTGTAAATATTCTAATTCGACGGTCACGATATGTTCTAGACATAGAGTGATCCAACGGTTCAACTTCTCTTAGATCATACCTACCATCGATCTGTGGCTTAACACCCAATTGGTCCATGATCTCTATTTAAAGAGCATGGATGGTCCTTGGTTAGTTGATTGATTATGAGAAGCTCATGTAAATTTCTTTCTTTTTCATAATAAATTGCTCCAAGTAGCTATTTGGCTGGGGCCATGGACTGTTTCCCTCTTGAGGGTTTTAACCATGTGAAAAGCATCGGTGTATTGATCTGTGATATTTTTGTGTGAAGTGGTTGCTCTAGGTGTTCGGTCTTTTGGGAGTACCCTGTGTACCCGAACATAATGTACAAAGTTTTAGATGCAGAAAAGAAAATGCGGAAGCAATTTTTGAGAAAAGCTAAAGTGCAGACCTGCAATATGCAAATGTGGAAGTAAGGAATTTATGATGCGGAAAAGTCATAGAAAAAATACAATGTCAAAAAGAAAAATGTGGTAGCGAAAAGAAAATGCGAAAGGTCATTGTGGAAACAAAAATTCAACGTGGAAAGGACGTTGCAGAAAGGAAATTGTGGAAGGTCGTGATTGATAAATTAAACGAAGTTAAAATAAACAGAGATGTATTTTTTTATGAAAGGACGTGTCTTCAGGTTGAATATTTTTGTTTGGTAATGAAAGGACATGATATTTAAGAGACATGATGCTTAGCTAATAAGGTATCAAAGTGAAAGAATGGAATTGAAGAAGATGTCTCTATGGCCAAGATTGTTGAAGAAGAAGAAAACAAAAGACCGGGAAAGAAATGAAAATCCCATAACAATATTGAAGATAAAAATAGATCTGGTTGTTTGATAAACAAACTAGGGTGGTAGGGTGGCGCTAGGGAAGGAAACATTCCTATAGGGTGTCGTAGCCTATTTCCAGTAGTAGATGGTAAATAGCGTGTAGTAGCATCCTTTCAGTCGCAGCTGATAAAACTAGGAGGTCATAGCCTCCTTCCAGTACTCACTGGTAAATACGGTGTAGAAGCATCCTTTTAGCAGTAGTTGATAAAACCAGGGGGTCGTAGCCTCCTTCTAGTAGTAGCTGGTAAATAGGGTGTAGCAGCATCCTTCCAGTAGTAGCTAGTAAATAGGGTGTAGCAGCATCCTTTCAGTAGAAACTGATAAAACCAAGGGATTGTAGCCTCCTTCCAATAGTTTCTGGTAAAAATGGTGTAGTACCATCCTTGTCTATAGAAGCAAGAAAAAACTATTTGTAAATACAATTTTGTAGTAATAGGAAGTATTGGTGGTTTACCGAATTGGGATTCCACGATAAATTTGTGTTCTGTGTGTTTTTGTTGATCATGTGTGTTAATAAGTAAATTAAAAGTGGTTTTAATTGTTAAAAGTTATTAATACTGATTCAACCCCCCCATCCCCTCCCTCTCATTATTGTCCAATATTCCAACAATTGGTATCAGAGCAGGATCCTTCACAGCAGTTGCAGTTTAATCACTAGAAGGAAGGTCCTTTTAAAAACCACTATGGATCAACAAGAAGGGATTTCCTCCAACAGATATCCAGTACTTAATAAATAATATGCATTATGGAGCATAAGAATGAGAGTATACTTACAATCATTAAGATATGCAGTATGGAATTCATTAATATCTGCTTACATCCCACCAAAAAGAATAAGGACTACGTCTCAGAAAGAATCCAAGAAAAATAACTCAAGGGAAATGGAGGCTATACTTGATGGATTACCTCAACCTATCAAAGAAAAGATAGGACCAACGGTCTCTCAGCTAAGGGAACTCTGGATCGAATTGGATAAACTTTACTCAGTTGAACAAAGAACAGAAACAAGCTTTCTAATTTCGAGAATATAAGTGAAAATGAAGGAAGTCTATTCATAGAGACAGTAACTTCAAAAAATGACTCATATATTGAAGGAGTGGAGGAACTAAAGGAAGAACTCCTGGTTTTTATTAAGGAACTTGAAAAAAATGTAGAAGAAGAAACAAATATTTGAAAGAAAATTTATCAAAATACCAAGTGCAGAAATCAAAAGAAGAGGAAGTCAAGACCCTCCAAGAAGAACTACAAAATTCAAGACAACAAGCAATGGATAGAATGAAAGAGGCCAAGAGATTAAAAAATGAAGTTGCTAACTTCAAGAAAGAAGTAAAAAGGATGAAATACCAGTAGACCATTGATGAGGATTTCAAGGAGAAAATAAAAGACTTTAAAAGACTTGAAGAAGACGTTATTCTACTTAAGGAAAAGCTTGGTGAAAAATATGTTTAGTCAAAGTTTGAGAACAACTCAAGGACCTTAGATGAAATCCTAAGTAGCCAAAGATCATCAAATGATAAATCTGGATTAGGTTTTGAAAAATGAAAGAACCTAGGATATTCCTCTTCCATAAAAGATGAGAGAAGCTATGATGTTGCATCCAAGAAGAAAGAAAGAAATAAATTTGCTCCTTTTTTACAAAGAATGGATATGATGCCTAGAAGAACAATGACAAGTAGAAACTAGCAGATATTTCTTGGTCATTGCTACTCTTGTGATAATTTTGGTCATAAATCCCTAAATTGCATAGCATATGGAAAGTCGAGTGGCTACAAGAAGAATGCATCTAGTAAGAAACCAAAAGTCAGTAACCATAACTTTTATGCACCTTTTGAAAAATATGACATATAATGTTACAAGTGCAACAACTATGGACATATGGCTAGAGAATGTAAGTTGATAAAGAGTGATTCAGTTGAGGCTCAAAAACAATGGAAGAAGGAAGATCAAAGAGTTTTTGAACATAAAGGAAAGTTCTATGGTTATTGTCATTGTTGTCACAAGTTTGGTCACAAAGATATTGATTGCAGAACCAAGGGAAAAGATCAATGTAGGGAATCAAAGAAACAAGGAAATAGAAGACCAACAAGAGGGATATCTCAGAAAAGGATGTAGAGAACAAAGTAAAATAACAAAGACTCAGAAGAATACATTGATGAAGATGAGGATTATAAAGAAGAATATAGTAATAATTGTAGAATTCCATTCTAAAGTCTCTCGTGACCTTAAAGAGAACCCTGAAATTAGCATTAGAAGGGATCATATACTCAAGGGGAGTAAATATTAGGAATTTATAGTTGGTATTCATTTGTATCATTTGGTATCATAATAAGAATAAAAAACATTGAATAATCTAAAGAATGTCTGCCTTTAATCAATGGTCTGTTTTCTGAAGTTTTCCACAGACAAGGTATGATTTTTGACATGCACTACTTAATAAAGGTAATATTACTATGATGCAAACCCTATTGTGATGATGTACATGATATGATGTGCACTAAGATGATGATTTCATACACCTATGATATGATGAGGGATAATGATGAGCAGCAGTTAAGTATACAAAAATTTTGCATTACATGTTTAGTATACAGTACAGTAATAAGAGTATACAATAATGAAATGATTAAGTGCAAGTGAAGTGATGCTACCCAATTGTATGATGATGTATGTTATACCTTATGATGAATACAATGATGGTGATGCATGGCTTCCCTATAAGACATGATCAGACCTTAATGTTGACAGACCTTGTTGACAGAGCTTGTTGATAAAATAAAAATCACTCAACTTTATAAAGTTATATTCGCAAGAGAGACTTTTTAATGTCCCTTTCATGCTAGGCATGATCACATGAAAGGAAATCTCGAGCTATAACTTTCAACAATTAGGTGCATGCCT
Organism: Pseudotsuga menziesii; assembly: GCA_001517045.1. Taxonomy (NCBI): domain Eukaryota; kingdom Viridiplantae; phylum Streptophyta; class Pinopsida; order Pinales; family Pinaceae; genus Pseudotsuga; species Pseudotsuga menziesii. The sequence continues at coordinate 127,139 of LPNX010153374.1, read as the reverse complement.
AGGGATTTAAACAAGTGTGGCCCTCATTTCATGTATGTCATTAACAATATTTTACATAGCCATTTTTCACATCATGCCATTTCATTAGCCACTTCACCCATTTCCATCACGTTCCTCCATTACAATTAACTAATTGTATATCATGTTCTAATATTTCTACAAATTATTCCTATGTATGGTGCCTAAATTAAAGTCAAAAGATTCAAAGTGCTCTAAGGGAAATTAAATTAAATGATGGATGTGAACACCTCCCCCTTGCGAAATAGCCATGATCATATGTCCTACCTTATCAAAGCTAATTAAAAAATAAGGGGACTAATGTTTTAAAAAAAAATGAAGGATCACAAAAATGGCACAAGGGTAACTCAATAAGAATAATTCCCTCCCAAGCCACACATATGGAAGAAAAATTATTAATCCCTAACTCTTGAAAGCTAAGGGAAAGACTTGGAACTTAGACACCCTCTCTCATAGTAGTTAATCCATGAACCCCTTTTCCCTAACTTTACAGTTAATTTCCCCATCATTACATTACATTCACTTCATTACCCTCACCTTGCTTAGAAACTTAGGAAGTTTACTTAGTCTTACGCAATGAAGTAAACATTGGCATCGGCAAAAAATATTCGAGGGTCCCAAGAACAATTTTTCAACAACATCGGCGAAAAAATCAGCAAAAATCAGCAAACCATGGCAAACATTCAAAAATACAAAATAAATTCAGTTTTTTCAAAATTTTAAACATATAAAGTAACAACAACGTCATAACAACATATTGGAACATAAATATGGGGAAAGCACTAATATATATCATGTAGTCATGCAAAATATAAAATGATACATGAAAGTCGATACTAAATCCTGAAACCCCATAATTGTCCAATCAAGGACTCAAAAGTGCATAACCAATACAAAATGACATCTCATATATAAATGTATCTAAGGAAAACTAGCAGCTAGGTATCTAATATCAATGCCCTCTCCCTCTTTTATGGGAAAAGGTCATGGGCCATTTTTCAAGCCTACCCCTGGCACTAGTAGAAGACGGTCTTGGACCTGCATCCTGATCCAATATCTAACAATGAGTGATGGATGGAGGGATAGATGCATAAATGGGTGTATAAGGAAGTGACGACACTAGAACATCTCCCTCCATGGTATCTCCAAATTTCTTGTTCTCTTCCTCCTCCTCCTGTTGTTGCCCCTCCTCTGGCTCTAACCCCTCCATGATAGGGATCTCAATTTCCACCCTCCACTTAGACAACATATCAATATTGTCTAAGGAGATGGCACTTGCATCTGATTCTTTCTCTATATGTCTCATCCATAGGCAAAGATTGTAATCAACGTACACCAAGTCATTAAGACATGTGAACTCCAACCTGTAAGAGGGTAATAAAAAAAATTGTGAGTTTGGGCTATGGAGGATCAAAAATTAATAAATTATAATATGTTAGAGGATCATAGATTCATAAATTAAATTAAATGCAATTGCTTTATTGAAATTATAACCTCTCGCATTTCTTTAGATGTATCTTTTCAAAAACACTCCAATTTCACTCACATCCCAAAGTGGTACACGTTTGGCTTAGGATTTTGATGGAAAAATTCCATAAATTTGGTGTCCTTACACCATAGGTTCGCCACCAAGTAGCTACAACAAATAAGAATGAAAGAGAACTAAACTACATTTCATTGCATTGGAAAACTGAAATAAGAAATAAACAAATGATAAATCATAGTTCAACTTTCAAATAAAATTATAAAAGTTCAAAGTTAAAACACTCTAATAAATTAATAACTTACCTAGCATGAAAATGGTCTTGTCACGAATATCATCAGCAAATCCAAATGCTCCAATACCATCTCAATACACTTCTATCTCGCGATTGATTGCATTGTGAGTCTCATAATCAGGTACCATCCTATGAATACAAGTGAGGAACCCTCCCAACAACTCGTCATCAAAATCAAAACAACATTTGTAGGAAAATGTGAGGTTGAGAAAGAGTTTTGTTGCATGATTGGGTCAATGAAGCATCCCAGTCCATCAACTATCAATCAAATCCCATAACAACATGTGCATATTGTGCCCAAGGGTACCCTTTCCCACATAATAATTCTAGATGGTTTCTTTAGCCCTATCCATGGCCTCATACAAATAGCCAATTATGGGATTATCACCATCAACAAGTCTCAGAACCTTTACTAAAGGTTCACTCACTACGCACACTTCCTTTACTCCTTCCCAGAAGGAGTCAGTGTACATCAACTTAGCAATGGTCCTTCCACCCTCTCTCTTGTTGTATGCACAATCACACTACTCATCACAAACAAACATTTGCTTCAAGTCAAACTAACATTGAAGCAAATTCCAAAGAATGAAGAGTAATGAAGGTGAAGGCAAAGCGCATGGTTGTGGGACGCCTCAACTCCTTGTTTTTGGTGTGCCTCCCCATGAGGCTAAGAACAAAAGCATGGTTGTATATGAATTTGGGGATGCTTCTAGCTTGATCAATCACCTCCTTGATGAAGGGAAGTTTCCCTATATCCTTCAGCATCAAATCAATACAATGAGCAGTGCATGAAGTCCAAAACAAAGTGGAGTGCCTCTCCATAAGCATCCTACCATTAACCACATAATTAGCTACATTATCTGCAATAATTTGCACAACATTGTGCACTCGGATATCCTGTATGAACCCCTCCATCAACTCACATAAGAGTGTTGCATCTTTTACATATTCTGATGCATCTATTGATTTGATAAACATTATACCTCTAGGACAATGTACCAAGAAGTTGATAAGGATTCTACCCTTACCAATTGTATAACCATTAGACATGATTGTGCAACCAGTGGTCTCCCATGACTTCTTGAACTCCCCCAACCTAGAACTGATATCGTTTTCTGCTTAGGTGGCACTATCATATCCTGGGCCAACTATTGCAATGCCATCACACATCTGCTACCAAAATGGATTTCTTTTTACAATGGTGAGAGGTATGTTACTCTAGTAAATACACCTCCCCATAACCCTATCTGCGTGTACCTTCTCCTTTATATTTACAAGTGAACTGATAGAAGGTTGTGTTCAAACTCCTGTTCATGGAACAAAAAAGGATGAGGCCTCCAACATCCTGGTAGGTGAATCAGTGGAGCCCCTCCCACTACCCCCACCGACATTAGTAGACATTGATACCCCTGAATTTCTTGCTAAACCAAAAGTTTCAAGCTCAACACTCTTTGCTGCAATCTCATCCTTCTTTCTGTTTTTTTCATGGATTGAGTCATGTGCAGATCTCATGATCTCTGCGGTCACTGCAATACAAAGGCCAATATCGTGCCCAAGGAGTTTAGCTAGATGGTACTTCAACCTGCTAATCCCTCCCGTCATGCGATGCCCAAACAAATTGCATTTCAAATTTGGTCTTTTTGTCCCATCCTCAGGCTCATTGTACTACCAAAATGGGTGCAAAGGCTTTGGCATTCTTGCAAAGGAAATGAGAGCCTCAAAATGCAAGCCTAGGGCACCAAAAAAAAAAATAATACATTAAACCGTTTTGAAAAAAAATAGCAGTAGTTTGGTTTAAAAAAATTAGACCTCTAACTAGTGGAACCCATCCCACTACAACCCCCACCAACATTGGTAGGCATTGATACCCCTGAACTTCTTGATAAGCCAAAAGTTTCAAGCTCAGCTCTACTTGCTGCAATCTCATCCTTCTCTCTGTTTTTTTCATGGATTGACTCATGTGCAGATCGCATGATCTCTGGGGTCACTATAGCACAAAGGCCAACATCATGCCCATGGAGTTTAGCCAGATGATACTTCAACCTCTTAATCCCACCTATCATGTGATGTGTTAAAAAGTTGCAACAAGGAAGGTCTTCTATCATTGCGTGTGTGCTTGCATGCTAGAAGACATTAAACAGGAAGCCAAGTGTATTAATGTGATTTTCCTAAGTTTTGACTTAAGGAAATACATTAATTAATCTAATTTGATTTTGACTTAATGGAGTCACTTTTATAAAGTGAAAAGTGAAATTATTTAAGTGATGGCTAATGTAATCTTGGCCATTGATCGCACCGAAGGATCTCATTTGTTGATCCATAGTGAGGGTTAGGGTTTTCGCTTGGCCATTGAGTTAAAAGAAAGATTTGGTGGAGAGGATATGTATAGGAGAGACATGGAGACAGGAGAGAAGTCAGACAAAGAAGTTTGCAGAGAAGACGAAGGAGCTTGATCTGGAGGATTCACAGGAAGATCAGGCAGAGCATCAAGAGTCGTACACATTCACACAGCAAGAGGTCGTATTGATTCGGCCGAGGCCGTACAGCAACACGGGTCATATAGCAGCAGTCGTACGGATTTGTACAGCTGAAGCAGATGGCCATACTGCTGACATAGGAGGTCGTACAGCTACGCAAGAGGGGTAGTACCATTTTGGTGGGGTTTTGCTCAATGAATTTTGCAGAGGCACTATTTTTCCAGGTTGGGTGTATTCATCTGTGGGATTGTAATTACTCTATATCTTCTTAATAAAATTTTATATCTAACCGTTGCACCATTTTTCCCATCTTGGGTGTTATCCGGGGGTTTCCATACCCAAAAATACTATCTATATTGGTGTGATTGTTGTTCATGTTTCTCAGTATTTATTTTTCGATGCAATACTAGTAAATGAAACTCATGTGTGGTTATCAGTAAAAATTAAAAGATATACTGTTTAGCCCTATTTTGAGTTTTAAAGGAAATTTACACGATGCCCACCCAATTTGCATTTCAAATTTGGTTTGTTTGTCCCATCCTTAGGCTTACCATACTACCAAAATGGGTCCAAAGGCTTTCGCATTTTTGCAAAGGAAATGACAGCCTCAAATTGCAAGCCTAGAGCACAAAAAGCACCAAAAAAATACATTAAACCTTTTGTAAAAAAATAGAAGCAGTTTGGTTTAAAAAATTAGGCCTCTAAAGTTAGATTTTAAGCCATGAAAAATGAGAACAAGAGGCTAGCTAAAAACCTAAAAGAACAAGTCTACTGCTCCATTGAAAAAATCCCTTACATAGTCACTGTTTTGCATATTTATGGCAAAAAAAATCATTGTCAAAATGGCAAAAAAATAGAAAAATGTAAGCAAACATGCAAACAATCCATGGAAAATATAGAAGAAACAGTGGGATACAATGGACATACATGTGAGAGGAAGTTGAGTTGCTTAGTTGGAATTTTGAACCCTTGCTCCACAAAAATCCTTGATGGTGGTGGAAAATGGTGTTTAGATGCCTCCACAATGGTTGTTGGTCTCTTCTTGCCCTTCTCCCTCCTTCTCCAACAAACAAATGAAAGTAAAATGAAAAAAAAAACCCTCTTTCCCACTTTATGCTGCGGATCCCCTAGACGCAACGATTTTTTCCATCAAGACGGCAAAAATCGAGAAAAATCACTTTAAAAAAAATATAAAACACGCTTTTTATCCGATTTTTCCTCGCCGTAAAATCAGCTTGAGGAAAAAATAGAAATTTTGACGCCTTTTTGCGATTTTTCAACGATGTTTACTTCACTAGTCTTACATGTGTAACATGAAATCTAGATAAATTATGGTTGCACCATGGTAGTTCTAAGGTTATTTGGACAATTAATTAAATGACTTATTTGGAAAGTGCACATAATAACCATTTATAGTAATGTTTGCATATAGTTAAGTGTTTCCTTAAGTTATACTTTATAAATGCTATAATGTCTAACACTCTATTCATTTCACTAGATATATTGATAAAAATCAGACTTAACTCAATCATAAAAACACTTACTACTACTTTGATATCAGTCTTCTACAGGCCAATAAGTAATTACATTTCTCATACACACTTTTTCTTATGACTGTAAGCTGATATACAGTATTAAGCACACTTTTAGCAGCAGAAAAAACATATTTAACACAGTGATTTTTGGCCCAAACAGACCCTGGAAAACCCCCTCTCAGGCAAGCCAGTCAAGAGAATGTTTATTGAGCTTCTAGGAAAATATCTGAGTACAAAGCAAGTACAAAACAGCAAAAAGTACACAGCAATTAATTCAATCACTATGCAAATGTTTTCTTGAAAACTGTGTCAAAGAAAAATCAGTCTACAGGCCCACACTCTTGCCTAGAAAACAGTGCCTAGTTTTCTACAGTACAGCCTGTAAATTATAACTTCTCTGACAGCAGTACACCTCAAAAATAGTGCAAAACAAAAGAAAAAATATATAGCAGTATCACCTTGATTTCTGTGCTCACGGGCAGCCTTGATTTCTATGTTGTATGGCCTCACTTTCTCAGATGTATGGCCTACTTTTCTTCTGCAGTACGGACTCTCTTCTCTCTACTGTAATCTTCCTGGGAATGTATGCCCGACTCCTTCGGAAATGTGCTCACACTTGCTACCAATGAAAGTTGCTACAGTTCTTGGGATTTAAGCCCTTCCCCCACTTAGGAAGGTGCACCCCCTCTAGCTCAGCCTTTCCTCTCTCTTCCTTATCTCAGCTCAAACCCTCAACCTCTCTTCACGCATCTTGTACTTCCCTCCAAGTCTCTCTTTGGAACTCATGCCTCTCTTTCTCTCCAAAGACTCTCCCTTTGAATGAATGAAAATGTCTCATTAAGTCTCTTTTTATTCACATTTTAGGGTAACTCCTTGTCTTTTCAACTTCTAGAGCCCATATTAAATCTTGGACACAAGATCAAGAGTCATTTTTTAATCTCAAGTTGACTTAAATCAATAAAGTGAAACTATATAAAAAAACCTTTCTTTTCGAAAAGTCACTTTCACCCTAAAATATTAAAAAGTGCACTTTATAAAGTACAACTCAGTTTAATAAAGTACAACTTACTTTAATAATATAAAGTCACATCATAAAGTCACTTTAAAAACACATTTAATAAAGTCGCTTTATGTCATTAATGAGGCCCCATCTGCTCGGATCCCCGTACCTAGGCACATGATGCAAGAGTACCTCTGAGCTACCAAAACAAACATTTATGTCTTCATCTCCTTGGTGGTGTGTCCCCTTCTTCATGCACATGTGGGGAGTTCATGAGGAATATTCCATCATTATTTGAGAGAGCAAACAATCTTGGACCATTTGGATGAGTTGTCATGAGCTGTGACCACCTTCTTTATGACATTTGAACCATTATTCTCCAATTTGGATAAACGCACAATCTTTGAGGAGTTGTTTAGAGGGGCACTCCACAATTCGAGGCCTCATTCAACATGCTTGGACAATTCTTAAAGGGTGTATTCATTATTCTTGGACCATTCCTTGCCACACGTACCACTTTTGACTCAGTTTGTTGGAGATTCCTTTATTTGAGGAGGGTGCACTTGTCCCTTTTTTACTACTTGGTCCATTGGACATGTTATGCCATATTCGTGGGCATATTTTTCAACCTATTTTTGCTTCAACATGACGATGTATTCCATAATTATAGCCCTTTTTTTCTATTGCGCCTTCTATATGACTCCAGTGATGTGATGATATGTATATATGCCCTTTTCTATTACAATGCCATGTCATATGATGTATAGAGATGATATACTATTTGATGGTGTACCTCTTGTTGTTGCTGCTACATTATGTATTGGTCGTTTGATAAGTATAGTTAGAAGTACCACCCATAAGTTGACGAGAGTGAAGGATTCTTGATATACTTGAATATCATTGAACCAAGATAACTCTTGTTTACCTCCTTCAATTCCATCTCTATTCACTCACATTTCATCCACATCATTTCATACATCCCAAGGGTTTGAAATTGATAGACCGACTCTTATACTCCCCCACCCCCCATAACTCTTTCACCATGTGTGCTTCCATGTTTTCCCTACGTCTTGGGATTGTAATACCCTCATTTTGACCCCTAGATCATATTGGCTTGATAACGTAAATGTTGTAAAAATCATAAAATGTAATGTATGATTCCTAGTGTGGATTTCAAGGCCAAGGCCCCGCTAGTTAATACTTGGCTTTTAAAGGCAAGTATTTTATAGTTTGTGAGCCATGTGCTAGAAAGCCATGGGAAATTATAAAAAGCATGTAAATATTTAAATGCAAATAAAAGTCCAAGAGTTGGCTATGGAAGCAACTAAAATGATGGGGTTGTGTGTATCCATTAGGGAGAGGTGAGGGGGGTGTGAGAGAGGCAACGCTCTATTGCACAGTGTCATCCTAAAAACCCAAGTGGCCTTCCTAGATGTTCTTTAATTTTGTTGTAAGAAGGTTGTTGAGAAATCACCTCATGAATTTAATGGAGTAAGGGATGGGTGCAAAAATTCATATGGGAGGTTATGGGCTCAGTTTACTTGACCTACAAGTCATTTTCTTTATGGGGATTCATTTTCCTTCATTCCCATTCAATTGTGGAAGAACCAAACACCAATTCTCAGCATGCTATGCATTCCCAGCAGTGAAAATTACAAAGATCCCAACCAAGAAAGACGCCACATTTCAGAGTGTCAAAAACGTCCAAAAATTCGTGTGGGCAGTGAAATCCAGTAGGGAATCCATAGATATAAATCATAGGTAAAAATGGAGAGTGTCAAAGGACAGAAAATCCATAGGAATATTCAGATTTGGAAGCCTGGAAGTTGAATTTCGTGATTGAGATTCGCGTAGTCAGAATTCAGAAAACCCAAGAGTGGATTGAATTGGGAGGGAGATCAAAGGTCAAAATTGCTTGATAAACCCAGAGAAGGCAAGAATCTCTAAAGATATAGCAGCTTGGACCTTTCTATAACCACCCTAGAGAACACTGGAGGGAAGGTGCGTCTGAGGGACTGTGTAGCAGAGAAGGGGAGTTTCCTTTTGTTGGGTATTGTAGGTATTGTAGCTGCCAAGGATGGTTGAGATCAATTAAGATGGTTAGAGCTTTGTGGTTGAGCTCACTAGCTTAGCGTTCTCTTTCCCTGTCTCCATGCATACTTGATAAACCTAGCTATATGTTGGCTTGGCATGAGTATTTGTTCCTATGACTATGACTGATCCTGAGTAGTTCCTCCTTAGTGGATACATAGCCCAGCTCGCGGGTGGTCTCCCAGCTAAAATAATATGGGCTGGATAGAGACCTGCGGTTGGGTGGAACGTTGCCCTTCCATACCCAATTTCTTGTGCGAGTTCATTAATTTGCATGATTATGATTATTATGCCTATGACAAATATGATGTTATATGCATGCTATGTATGTGAAATGAACTAATTTTCCGTTGTGCATTTCTATTATGCATCTACACACACATTTAAATGTTTGTGAATTTCACAATATGGCCATGGGGGCTAAATTAAAAATGCCCCTATATCATTCATGTCCCCTTTTTTGGTTAGATTGAAGGGTGAGGACATGACAGAGTGGTATTAGAGCTAAAGATTGTAGCACTAGGGTTGTTCGGGCCGAAATCAACACTTACAGACAGAAAATAAAAAATGCATAGGAAGTGTTGATAAATGTTTTGGTAAAATTGTGGGTTTAAATTAAAGACTGGTGTTCAATGAAGCTCATAAATTGAACCTGTGATTCTCCCAACAAAAATAATGGATCAAATTGATCAGTTGGGGGAATGTAAATCACGATTGACAAATATTATTCACAACACCCTCAACTTGCACGCTAGATAATGGTGGGCAAGGTGTTGGGAAGAAACTGTCTATCCATGTTTTTTCTTTTAACTAGCAACGCCTCCAGCAACAGTTTTCCAAAACCATTTTTCTATTCAGTCATTGCCACTTATAGAAATGGAAAAATAAAATTTTGGGGGAAATATGAGGTGGACCCCACCCATGCCATGTGGGTGAAAGGTGTATGCCGTGGAACAACCACACTAGACATATTCGTGGGTGGCCAAAGTCCATATCCCTAAGGGGCTGCGAAGAGAGTTTCGCGGGTATATCATGAAGAAAATTTCATAGGGAACCATGAAGAAAAATTATCCCAGACAAATTGGGTCACCCAACTCATCCCTATGTCACCTTGTGACCCCCTACATCAGCCTACATCAATCATACAAATCGTACAGTCCCCTCTACGTCTAGTATGGATCGACTTTCTATTGGTTTGGTTGGTACAAATCAACCTCTCTCTCTCTCCCAATGAAGTCAGCCCCTTCACTTTTCCCTCGGATATTCCTCTACTTTCAAATCCCTTCTCTCTTTTCCTCAACCATTGAGTATCTCACTCTTCTCTCACTCATTAAGTCTCTCACTCACTATGACACTTGCTAACGAAACAAGGGTGAGATAGAAAATACTCTCGGAGCATTGCAACCATTGTCATTCCCAACCACTACTTATACCGACATTTCCATGGATTTTATTATTGGTCTTCCAAAAGCAAGTACCAAATCAGTGATCATGGTGGTAGTTGATTGGCTTTCTAAATATGCTCAATTTTGTGCTCACTAACACCAATTTACACCAGCAACGATTGCCCAAATTTTTTAGACCAAATTTTCAAAATCCATGGGATGTCTCCCTCCATTGTGTCAAAATGTGACCCCACATTCATCGACAAATTTTGGCAAGAATATATAGACTCCAACGCACCCAGTTGCAAATGAGCAAGCTCTTATCATCCTCAAATAGACGACCAGATAGAGGCATTCAACAAGTGTCTTGGAACCTATTTGAGTTGTTTTGTGTCCGAAAAGCTGGACCAGTGGGCACAGTGGTTACCTTTGGAAAAATGGTGGTATAATACCACTTATCCCGAGGAAAAAAATGTTACCATATGACACAGTCTATGGCCAACAATCCCCCCTCCAAGGCTTCTTATCTACCAAGTACTTCCAAAGTACATGCGGTCAATAGTTTGCTTCATAATCGTGATGTCACTCTTTGCACACAAGGAAAATTTGTCAATGGCTCAAAATCACATGAAGCAATAAGCAAACCAACACCGCTCAAAGTGTTCATTTGTCGAAGGCAACCAAGTGTTCCTTGGAATCCTACCTTATAAGCAAACCTCTCTCAAAGTTAAAGACCATCCTAAGGTTGCACCAAAGTTTTATGCCCCATGTCAAATTGTTTAACGGGTTGGTCAAGTGGCCTACAAATTAGCGCTCCCAACACACAACAAGGTCCACCCATTATCTTTTATGTCTTGTTTGAATAATGTAGTGGGTTAGAATTGTCAAGTTCAAACTACATTACTAGAAAGAATATGTGAGAATCAGCTACGTTAACACTATATGTGAAATTTTGTTTTAATGGAAGGATGCCTCACCAAAAGATGTTACTTGAAAACCAAAAAGCCATTTTGCAACACTTTCCTCATCTCCAACCTTGACGACAATGTTTCGTTTGAAGGGACAAAGCATGTTAGGGTCCCATCGTAAACCCCCCCCAAGCCATCAAGCCCATTAGATAGTTAGTTGATAGTGACTTAATGTAAATGGGCCTTTTTATTAAATAAAGGCTAGGTTGACCCTCATTAATAGCGAGACCAAAGATATATAATGTTGAGTCAAGAATTGTCAATGTATTTGGATCTTTACATTTGGAGGTTTCCCCCTTGAATAAACAAGTGAACATAGCTATCTATTTTATCTATTCTCTCATGTTTTTCTATCATTTCTATGAATTTCTAACCTTATATTTCCCTTTGACTAATCCCAACTACAATTTAGTGCCATGTGTCACCCTTCCAAGTAGGTTGTTTCTCCTTTCATGCTTACTAACCCCTTTGCTTACCATATGCCATGCTTTCGACCTCTAATATGTTAGACAGATCATGTTCCAAGGCTATTTTCCTATTCATATCAACCATCAATGTAGCCCTAAGCCCTGACTTCAACCAAGAACCAAAATGCTCGATTAACAAACGACAATACAAACCATATAATTATACCTCTTGATATCTCCCAAACATGGTATCTTCGAGAAAGCTTCCATAAAGCCAACTATACTCCTACACATATTTGTTCTTACCTCTAGATGAGTGTTATCAAAACCGTCCATTCTCATCGATTTATAGGGTGGAGCAATCTCAACCGGTGACCAAAATCGCAAATAGTTGGTTCCGTACAAGCCATACAAGGGCATGATATTTTCATTTTTTTTCTTGAAAAACCCAAAAAATAAGTGAGGGGGGTGAGGGGGAAGTAACCCAATGCTCGTCCTAATGCTATATAAAGGTAAAGAATAGAAGTAAACCCTAGACTTAGTCATCACTGACAATATTAAATGGTAATATTAAATTCTTAAAGTAAAAGCGACATTTTTCTTATCTTTCATTTTCTATCCTTTTACAAAAAAATTAACAAAACCATTAATTGTTTTGAGATGTTTGAGAGTGGTTCCAACCTCATCAAACTTCAAATGCAAAATCTAGAACATTTGCCAATCAAAATTCAACAGGCTTAACAATTTTTAGGATTTCATGATTGCAATGTTTCCATTGGATTCTATAATGTATGAGGGTATGGGATTGGTATTTAATCAAGCACATCAACCCCTCTATGTACCTTGATGTTGGTGGTGTTGATTGTTCAGATTGATGTTGGTGGCCTCAAAACTAATTGCATGCATTCTTACTTGCTATATACATGAGAAACTTTGCATATTTGTGTATAATGGTTTGAATTATAATGCAATGCACATGAATATATTTGAATATTTTATGTATAATTTGGTCGATTACTTTTGTGGTCCAATTATTTTTCTATTTTTGTTTGATTCTGGTTCTTGGGGTCGATTGGTTCGATGACCGGTTCGATTCTGAAAACTATGGTTATTAGAACTGAATCAATTCTGATAAAACTAGTCAATTCTAACAATTCCTTAATCATATTGAACCAAATCAAGCACTTAAACCGAAAATTTCCAACTACGGAAAAAGCCAACCTTATTCACCTAAATCAGTCGATTCCATCGACAATGATACAACTAGTGTGTGCAACCGCTAAAATCCCCAAATTTAAAAGAAAAAAAGAAACAAAAAAATAATAAAAACAAAAAAACCCTAAAATTAAATGTAGACCCCTTCCATTTCTATTTGAAAAGGTCCCATTATTCGTTTTTCACAACCTTCACCTAACTTGAGGTTCAAAATTCGACAAAACTCAAAAAAAGAAATTCAAATTCATTCAGATTTGGCCACAAAATTCACTAATTTATATATGCAATGTGGTTTTGTAGCACAAACCTCTTTTGTTTACAGTGTTTTTCTGGAGTGAACTAATCTGATTTGTAGTAGAAAGTCTCTATCACTAAGAGAACCTATTAAGACTCCTTTGTCCTTGCTTTCTCTGAGTCTCTCAACTTTTGACAACTCTTTTCTTGGTTTCTACTCGGGTTTGATGATACAAGTGAATTGAACGACCTAGATACAAGTGAAAGCCAATAAGTGCAAATTCAAAGACCCAGCAATACAAGCGACTAGATACCAAAGTGTTCACTTGTGTTTTTTGTCATCTTCTGGAGCTCAGAAATTTGCCATATTTGTTTAGGCCATCTTTGAAGATAGCAAAAGCATAACTTCTATCTTTCATGCTTTAACAACCAAACTTTCATTGAACTCCAATTTGGGTCGCATTTGCATGGGATGCTTTTAGGCAATAGGTAGATGGTGGTCATTGTGAATGGGAACTGTGCAATAGTGGTGTGAGTGTTAACTCTTCAATCATAGCTAACGTATATTAAAATATATATATATATATATATGGTATAATTTAGAATGTTTATTATATTATATTAATATGTATAAAATATTTATATTTGGAAATTTGTATATGCATGAATCTCATCCAAACCTCACTGGAAAAATTGAAATTGAATCAAATGTAATGGTTGTCAAACCCAAACTCGAAACCAAACTTTGTGCCTTAACCCTTCTCTTAATCAATTTGGAGTTTTTGAGACAACTTTTCATCTTCATTAGGAAACATTCTTTTTGTTGGTTTGGAGTGCTTCTTGACTTGATTTCCAATGTTGATTCAAAGAGATTCTTAGACAGATTTGAAGAGTTGATTGACAAGCTGAATTGGAGAAGTTTTGGTGTTCAATGAAGGGTTTATTTGGAGAAATCTCTTGGGCAGTTGTAGAGTTGTTGTTCTACTGTATCGAAACTACCAACCTGCTCTTTCTCTATCTTCCTATTTTGGAGTTTCCCTTCTTTTCTTCACTTGAAGGAATTTTGAAGGTATGTAAAATATACATTTAACCCTAATTCTTTAGAATTCTCTATAGCGTTGTTTTATTCCTAGAGATGAGCTTGTTACTAGCCCTAGTACATCCAATTCAAAGAGGTTGCATAGGCTTGACTCATTTGTTATACCCTGCACCAACCCTAGTCCTTAGCCCACCATTGATCCTAAATCGAAGAATATAGAAAAGAGATTGTTTAGGAATGCATAATTAGATAGTGATAAGATGCATACATACCTTTCAATGTTATTAATTCCCCATATTATCAACCTATGATAGATGTTATACCTTCATATGGTTCAAGCTTCAAATTCCCTAATTTCCATGATATCAGGAGGACACTTTATAGCATGAGTTTCAAAGAATAAATGGATACCTTGTAGAATTCAATGAGTCATGGAAAAAAACAAGGTGGACACTCATATCTGGTGGATTCACTTACAATAGATCTTTCTCCATTCTTAATTTCCTAATTGCTTGTCATTGCGGAACTATCTTTCTTAAACCAGTGGATACATCAAATCAGGTGAAGGATGTTAATTTTGTTTAGAGCTTATAATCTGATTACTACTTTCAATAAAATAATCACAAATGCATGCATAATAAATTCTTAGATCTGATTTTATGAGCAGCAATACATAAGCTCAAAAAACTGATAATACGCATCAAAACAAGAAATAAATCACAAAACCATAAACACAGTATTTTCACCCTGGAAACCCTAATGGGGAAAAACCAGCAAGCTAGAGCTTTTCTTTTACAATTGTGCTAGATAAAAATAGAAATGGTTACAATAGATATTTCACAGATAGAGGAACCTGATGCCTTGGGAGGCATGCCAAATCTCAAGGCCAAACCCATACTACTCAACAACTACAACTATTCCACTATAGGAAGTGTGCCCCTACTCACACGAGTTTCTCGACTACCGACTTGGGAAAATTGAGCCCTTTGTCTTTGCTCTAAAATCTTTGATGGTGTCAACCATTAATAACTTCCTAGGGAAATGTGCCCCCTCTCAATCACTGGAAGAAGTGTGCCCTTGCTCTCTTCGGCCCTCATAACTAAAGAAGTGTGCCCTTAAAGCTACTAAAGTGCATCCTTGCTCTCTATTCTCTTACTGTTCAAGAACTCGCTCAGTCTCAAACAATCTCTAAATGAGTGAATGTGTCAATTAACTGAACTTTTACCCTCTGCCTCTCTTTAATAATTACCGGTAACTTTTAGGTTTCAAAAACCCTAATTTCACTTCTACATTAAAAAACTAATTTATTAAATTTTTCTTCGTAACTTAATAAAAGTCACTTGCATGGAAAAGTAAAACTCTAGACATCTCATGCATGCTTCCGACACTGAATCCATGCAAAGCACTTGTCCTTAGTTACTCCAAAAATCAACAAAAGATACACAATTATTATTATCTTTTATTTGTAGTTAAGGAGGTTGGCATGCAAAATGTTCTACAAGTCATCACAGACAATCCATCCAACTATGTTGACATGGGAAGGATGTTAGAAGACAAACACACCACCATTTGGTGGACTCAATGTGTAACCCATTGTTTGGACCTCATACTTAATGACATTGGCAAAGTTGCATGGGTGAAGCAATGTGATACTATTAAAAACCATAACCTACATCTACAACACATTGGTCTTGAACCCTACAAGGAAAACCCAATGTTGTACGACTCGGAATCAACACAGACTCGTCTGTTGGCATATGACTCGTCGAATTGAGAAAGACTCAAGACAGACTTGGCAAGACTCGGCGAAAAGGAAAAAACTTAGAAAATGGTAAATTTTGGGCACAAAAAAGAGGTTAACGACATTTCCAATCCATATAAGTTATAAAACTACAATCTATGCAATAATTCATAACATTGTCTCATAAACTATGATAATACAACATAACACAATCAATTTTTTATTCTAAAACCATTGAAACCCTTTTCCCATGTTGCGCACTCTTTTATATATGTTAAATGGCAGTTGTGGTAGAATTAAACAAAGATGTTATAATAACGAGCTCAAACAAGCCTAACATAGACTCATGCTAGAATTCAAGTCGAACTCAGGGTTAGAATCGGTTTAAGTTAGTCTATGAGACATTTAATAAAAGATTAGTGATGCGAAAGATCTAAGAAACCATGTCTTTGTTTTTAATATAATTTTCCATGCATACTTCTTTATTCCTTCACTCAAAAATGACTAGATGCTTGAAGAATGAATGAATAAGAGGGACAAACTGATTTATAGCCTCATGTAGTCTCATTTTCCCTCCAAAAGCAATGTCTGCAAGCCCCAACACTCAACCAGCGAGCATAAAGTCATGGAATTCATCTTCTTTTCTGCAATGCATGTTTTTCCTTCCATGGCAAGTCCATGCAAGTTCAACGACGCGTTTTCCCCGAGTTCAACCGAGTCTACAAGTCTATAGCGAGTCTGCAATTTGTGACAATAAAGGGCAAGTCTTCAACGATTAATCAGCCATGGATTCCACTCGTAAAGACTCTGAGTTCTAGACGAGTGGTGCTTCACTGGGAAAATCATCTTGTTCATCAACAACTACATGATTTGCAACTCATTTTCTTGCATTGTGTTATATTTTACTCAGTACCAAATTCTGATTTATGTTCTCAATAATTTTTATATTAAAAAATTATAAACAAAAATACTTGATATTTTAACCAATAAGATGCAATGAAATAAACAAGAAATCAATCACATATTTGACACAATCACTGACCCCTAGAAAACCCCAATGGGTAAAAACCAGCATTTATTGTTCTTTATTGATCTTGGCTCACAAAGAAAATTAGAAGCACAACAAAGGAACCTATAACTCAATCCCTTGGGAAAATTAGCCTCTAGAACTGAATTGGCCCTCCTGGAGAAAATCGACACATTGAACAAAAATCAGTCCAGATAAATCGACTCACCCAATTCATCCCTGTGTCACCTTGCGACCCCCTGCATTAGCTTACATCAGTCGTATGAATTCTACAATCCCCTCTATGACTAGTATAGATCGGCCTTCTAATGGTTCGGCTGGTACGAATAGACCTCTCTCTCTCTCTCCTAGAGAAAATGGCCCCTTCAATTTTTCTCGGATAATCCTCTAGTTGCAACTGCCTTCTCTCTTCTCCTCAACCATTGAGTCTCTCACTCACAGAGTCTCTCACTCTTCTCTTAAGAAAATATCTCTAAAATGATCTTGTGTTCTTGTGTATCTTTCTCCGCTTCTTAGGTTTTCTTTTATAGCTTCTAAATGACCCAAACCCTAACCCCTAATCTCCAAAGTGATGGATGGCCAATATTAGATCTTAATCCTCACTTAAGATCAACGGTTGTGACTTAATCTTAAGTTCACTTTTAGTCATTAGCCAACACTTAAATAATTAATGTGTTTTTCCTACGTTAAACTTAGGAAAGAGATATAAAATTCACTTCTTCTCTCAAGCAAGTACCTAGAGAGGTAATTTGCATGCTAGACACATATGCAGAAGCACCTTTCTGAGCTATAATCATTGGTACACCAAAATATTGTCACTTTGCCTGGATTTTTGAAGTTCATATGCCAAAAGACCTTTTGGAGGAATTTTGCCTTGTTAGAAGCCCATTTCTAGGAGCTCTGACACACTTTACCTCTTGACATGAGGCGTCGACCAAGGCTGACACTATTTTCTAGTGTACAGAAGTCGTCGGTGACACTCTCTGCCTTTGGGCAAGGAGCGTCGACCATTCCTTACGCATGTTGATAGTATGCAAAGAGCATCGACGCACACAAAAAAAACAAAAATGAGAGCTTTCAAGAGCATTCTAGAAGAAAGCCCTCGTGGAGGCTTATCCCAACTGATCAGATTAGGTAGCAGTTGAACCCCTAAACTCTAGGGATTATAGATTTTTCAAAACCTCAACCCGGTTCAAGTTTCAGTTTTTCATTGTTTAATGCCCAAATCTCAAGGTTAGCATATACATGAAAAGTTAATCATTTTTACTGAATAACATAAACATGTGAGATTTTCTCTTTCTTTTGAATTCTGAAAATTAAAAGGCAGCCCTAAATTCTTACTTCGAAAATAAATTTCAGCCACACACATGAAAATTTTAACATAGATTTTTGGTCAAATTGACCCTGGAAAAACCCCAAATGGAAAACCCGTTCTTCAGAGAGATATTTTTATTCTTCAAGCAAAAACACAAATTAAATACAACCGTACTTATCTCCTCCTTGAAATTTGTGTCAACCTCTCGCTAACAAATTGTTGTACGGATGCCTCGATTTCTATGGTGTACGCCCCCACACATGTGGTTGTATGGACCTCGAAATTTGTGCCAAACCTCCTGTTGTATGAAGGCAATAAATGTTATATAGAACTCAAAATCTATGCTGTACGAATGCCTCGAATTTCATGCCTGCTCACCTCGAAATTTGTGTTGTACGGCTGCCTTGAAAACAATGTTGTACGGCTCGCACGTGCGACTGTATGTACTACATTTAATGTTGTACAGATGACTGCAATAAATTTTGTACAGTATGCCTTGGGATTCTGTCAATCTGCTCCTACAATCTTCTCGAATTTTGTGCCCTTTCTCCTCTTCCTGAAATTTGGAATTTTAGCAAGGGTTTCTTCTCTCAGATTTTCTCTTGTTCTCTCTCTCTCAAAAATCTCTCTTGAAAGTGAACAATGAATCAAAAAAATTTCCTTTCCCTCACCCTTTTTGTTTGAGTAACTTGCTCCTTTAGATCAAAGGCTCAAATTAAAAACCAACTCCATGAGATCAAAGGCTCATCTCATTTCCTCATTAAAAAATCACTTTTTAAATAAAAATGAGACTTTAATACTCAACCTCTTTAATACTCATAAAGTCACTTTAAAATTATAAACTCAAACATTTAATTAAAAGGTCACTTTATGATAAAGTCATTTACACCTTTTAATATGGCTAGGGACCACATTTAAAGTGTTCATGTCCACCCCAAAGCATGAGTGAACAAACACTTTTCTAGGTAAAAAAATCAACTCTCCCTCTTACCAAGGAATGTGTTTTTCACCACTCCCATCTTACCTCTGAAATAAATGTGCTTTCCTCTTCCCAAAGACTTCGTGAGAATATCTGCTACCTGCTCATCTGTAAAAATGTACTGTAACTCAACAGCTCCTCTCTAAACATAATCTCTGATGAAGTGGTATCTGATCTCAATGTGTTTTGACTTGTCATGAAACACTGGATTCTCAGAGAGCCTGATACAACACTGATTGTCACAGTGAATAATCATAGGCCTCAACTCGTGATCAAATAAATCAACCATGAACTTGCGAAGCCACAATGATTCACAACTAGCATGATTGGCTGCCATGTGTTCGGCCTCTACAGAACTCAAAGCAACAAACTTTTGCTTCCAGCTGAACCTTGACACAACAGTCAAGCCCAACATGAAACAGCAATTGGAAGTCCTCTTACGAACCGAAGCACTACCTGCCTAATCTGAATCTATGAAGCCAACAAATTCCACTGGACCACCTAACCTCCTGTAGTCCAAACCATAATCTATAGTCCCAGCAAGGTATCTCAAAATATGTTTTGCAGCAATCCAATGCACTCTCCTAGCCTCCACAATGAACTGACTGAGAGTGTTCACTGTGTTGCTACCGCAATGGTTCTCCCCGATTTTACTTCACTTAAACTCTGGGACCCCTCCTCATCATTGTTTGCTTGGATTGATTGTCAAAGGATTGGCACCCTCGAAGCTTATCTGTTCGTTTTATCTTGAAGTTTGAATGCCCGCCTTTCTTTTTGCCGCATACAGTTTAGTTTGAGTCGTGTTTGGTTGTTTTACTCCCTATAGAACATTAAAATTTTGCCTTATGAGAAAAAAATTGATTTTTGGCTGCAAATTGACCCTTCACGCTGTTGTTTTCCTCTTTGGATCGGGCCTCTTTTGGAAGATGCTGAGCCCCATCTCACCCGCCGTTGCGGCTCCTAGACCAAACTTTCCGCTCGATTGAAGTTTCATCCGACGCCTGGTTCGTTGTTGTAAATCGCTTGCTCTAGATTTTCGGCTCACCCACCTTTGCGGCCGGAAGAAAGGAGTTGGGCTCCGATTCAAATATCAGCCGCCTTTCGACCTGCCGTCCCCCACCCGAACTATTTCTTCTACCTCGTCTCCTGTCTCCGACCTGCGTTTCGTCCGTTGTTACGGGTGGCAGAGCATTCTAGCCTCCGATCCACTCTTCTCCTTGCCGTCCGATTGCTTGTGTCGCCCATGTTGTCACTTACCTGGTTCTTGTGCCCATCCACCGTGGCGGCTCCTGAATCCTTGTCCCATCCGTAGCAGAAGTCTTTCCCGTGCGATCCAAGTATCGCCCCGACCGCCGATTTATTATGCCGCGAATTCTCGCCCGAACCAGGCTAGCTCCTTGTAGATTTATCATTATAATTTGAAGTTTTAATGCTTAATGTTTCAGTTTAGTGGGTAATGCACCAAAGTTGTCTGCAGGAAGAACCCCGTAGATCGCTAAACCAGCCTAGAACGAAGAAAAGGACAAAATAAACGAATGACAGAGGCACCACGGAGGCAGTTTCAGCAGTTACGGTCAGAAGGTAAACGCCTATGGAAAATGATTGGGAAAACGCAACAACGGGAGAAGAAACTGAATCGTTAAGGAGAATGAAAGGTTACACGCTGAGGGGAACCGAAGAGACAGGGGGTTCTAGTTTAAATAGAGAGAAGTAGGACTGGGAAAGGGCTTTTTTCCGCTGGAAGATTTTGTAATTGTTTACTTGTAAGAGGAGCTACCTCGTTTTGCTAAGAAAACTGCAATTTTTCCTGCTGGAAAGAGTAAAAGGTGGAATGTATCGATGCAATTCAATGAATGATGTTGAAGAGGAACTATTTTGTTTTCAGCGGTATTTCATTTACTGTAAGATTATTTAATG
>LPNX010153374.1:12528-105187 GCA_001517045.1 Pseudotsuga menziesii | reverse complement strand
TTTTATTTGGCTATAGAAGGATTAAGGGCAGGGGAGCATGAAGATGTGGTTTGTAGAATTTTCCCACATACCCTCAAAGGAGCTGCGGCTTCGTGGTATTTTGGATTGCCTGCCAATTCTATCCCAGATTGGGATACTTTCGAGAGAATGTTCAGAAGTAAGTATGCCGTCCAAAAGACTCACGATGCCCTCATGAAAGGACTGTGTGCATTGAAGAAAGAGAAAAAAGAAAAAGTGCACAGCTTCACACAAAGGTTTGCAGCATATCTAAAAAACTTCTCCGAAACAGATAAGCCTTCAGACAAAGTACTGATCGAATACTATACTTCAGCGTTGGGTCCTGATTTAGCCATGTTCGCAAAAGGCAGAGCCAAGCCTACATTGACAGAGACCTATGAAGAGGCAGAAGTGGTGGAAGCGGAGAGAGAAAGTGTGGAGGACTATCCGGAGCAATCAGGAGAGAGAGGTGCGGGAAGAAAAACCTTACTGTTCACCAAGACGAAAGAAGAAAAGACGCCAGACTATGAAAGTATGGCTAAAATGATGCAAAAGTTGTCCAATAAGATCATAGACTTAGAAAAGGAAAAAGAAACACAAAAGTTTTTCAGGCCATACTTTAAGAAAAGAGAAGATAGCAACCAGACCCAAACTCCTCCTCAGAAAACAGCATCCATGAATCTGACAGAAATAGGGATGGAAAATTTCTGTACTTTTCATCAACAGCCTCATTCCGAAAAAAACTGTCCGCAATGGATAAATTCTATGACATTGGTCATGAATCAGATGTTGGATTCGAGATTGACAGAAGAAGATGATGATGAAAGGAAAGAAAATGCCGCATCCACTTCTACGAAGGATCAGGAGGAAGAGACTATGGCATTATGGAGTTCTGTCTCCGTACTAGATGCAGAAGAAGAAAATACATAAGGTCGCAAAGATATCAGGGAGGCTAACGTTACAACTAGGAGCAAAGGGGAGGTTATTGATGACAGTCTTCTGCTCCCAAAGATTCGAAGGCTGCAAAGAAATATAAAAAAGAAATTTCAAGACAAATCATTGGCTGATCAGATTCCGGAATTTACCATTACCAGCCAGAATCCGAAGCAAAACAAGATGCCGCCCAGGCCAAATGAAGAGAATGCGAACGCTGATAAATCTCAGTCCATTAGACAACTAATCGAATATGACATTGTTGAATATTTAAAGAAGATAAAGGCAAACGTCCCGCTGTTTGAAATGTGCAAAGTGCCTCAGCAGAAAGAAAAATTGTTGAAAGCGCTGGAAACAACAGAAGAGAAGTTTCCCACAGACAATCAGCCGCGGGAGGAAGAAGAAATCGGGGAAGCTAGTACTGGAGGTAAGTCTAAAACCAAACATCCACCTTTCCTCTTGACGTTTGAAATTTTTAATCATAACGTGCACAATTGTCTAGCGGATTCAGGGGCGTCAATTAATGTCATGCCCATATCAGTATGTAAGAAAATAAATGGGCAGCCTAAGCCATCCACGTGGAGGGTGGTGCAATTGGATAGGACAGACGTCAAGGTGATTGGTGAAATGGAGGACGTCCTAATTCGCCTAGCATCTAATAGCAGAGTATGCCAAGTTATTAACATCGTAGTGGCTGACATACCAGATGCTTATGGCTTGGTCTTGAGTAGAGATTGGTCAGCCAAATTAAATGGGTATTTTGCCACAGATTGGTCACATCTTTGGTTGCCGTACAAAGGGAGTCCTAATCAGATCAAGGTTTTGAGAGAACCTCATATGAAATACAATGTCACTCAATTGGATGGGAATAATGTACCAGTTGAATCTGTATTGGCAAACTACTTTCTTGAACTAGAACCAGGGAATTATCAAGCAGAAGAGGCTAGCAGCACACCTAACACCCAGCCTGATCTCCTTCGTTTTTCTCAGGCTGATGAGCTTGACTGTAGAATAGTAGATTTAGCTGTAGGAGTAGATTCATTTCCAGTAGATAATGTTATCTGGACTTTATATTTCGATGGCTCAAAAACGTTAGAAGGGTCAGGGGCCGGCTGCGTCCTTATTGATCCACAAAAAAATAAATACTTCTTGTCCTGTAGGTTAGAATTTGAGTGTACTAACAATACAGCTGAGTATGAAGCATTACTATAGGGACTCAAGAAAGCGATTGAGCTACAGGTTTGTAATTTAAAAGTTTTTGGGGACTCAGAAATAGTTGTAAAGCAGATAAAAAATCAAATACACTGTATCTCCCCTCATTTGAAAGCTTACCAAAACGAGGTATGGGAATTGCTTAAATGTTTTCATGCATTTAACATTATTTCAATTCCAAGGATAAAAAATGCAGCCGCTGATCTTTTAGCTATGTCAGCTGCCAGGTTGGTTCCCACTAATAACAAATGCTCTATCGAATTGCTTTTCAGGTCATCGGTACCCGACATGATTACCAACTTGCGAGTATTTGATGATGATCAGCAAATAATCGAATGCTTGACAAATGATGAGACTTTTAAAGGAGCTATCATAGACGATGAGGAACATCAGGCTGAAATGAAATATGACAATTTCATTCCCAAAGGAGTCAGGACGCTGGAGAAAATGTTTGACTTGAATGAGAAATTTAGGAGACCCGCTAACGTGAAGACACACAGCTCAACTTTACAGTTCGAGCTAATAAACTTAGGGACTGAAACGGAGCCCAAGTTCGTAAATCTCGGCAAAAGTTGTTCACCCGCAGAAAGGGACAAGTTCCTCAGTTTGTTTAAACAGTACAAAGATGTCTTTGCATGGACGTATGCAGATTTAAAAACTTATGACACTAATATCATCAAACATATCATTCCTATAAGAGCAGGTGTCAAACCATATCAGCAGCCATTGAGGAAGATGCACCCAAAGATGGAACCACTAATTCAAAGCGAGGTGAAGAAACTGCTGGACGCTCGGATTATCTTTAAAGTCAGGCATTCTGAATGGGTGTCAAACCTAGTGCCTGTCAGGAAAAAATCGGGAGAGATTAGGCTGTGCGTGGACTTCAGAAATCTAAATCGCGCCTCAGACAAAGACAATTACTCGGTGCCTCCCATGGAGCAATTGCTACAGATGGTTTCTGGCTCTGAAATGTTTTCATTGTTGGACGGTTTCTCTGGTTACAACCAAGTGCTAGTAGCCGAGGAAGACAGATTAAAGACAACTTTCAGAACTGAATGGGGAACGTTCGCCTACAGAAGAATGCCTTTCGGACTTATTAATGCCGGAGCGACATTCCAGAGAGCTATGGATATAGCTTTTCGGGGACTGATAGGACGAAGTGTGGTAGTTTACCTTGATGATATCACAATATTTTCCAAGAAAAGAGGGGAGCACGCGTTCCACCTAAAGCAAATTTTCGAGCGTTGTCGGAAGTATGGCATTTCCCTCAATCCTAAAAAATGCGTGTTCGCTGTCACAGAAGGCAAGTTACTGGGGCATATAGTTTCAAAGAAAGGTATCTCTATAGACCCAGAAAGGATTAAGGCCATTGAACAAATTCCCATGCCTCATAATAAGAAGGGAATGCAATCCTTCATGGGAACAATAAACTTTGTAAGAAGATTCGTGCCTGATTTTGCCCAGACTGTCAAACCATTGCAGCAGATGGTCAAGCAAAACGCACAGTTTAAGTGGACTGAGACCGAAAAGAATGCTTTCAGTAAAATCAAGACCGTTGTTGCACATGCGCCCTCTCTTAAAAGTCCAGACTTTGACAAAGACTTTATTATGTATACTTTTGCGTCCGATGACTCATTGGCAGCCGTACTTACGCAAAAGGAAGATGAGGGTGATGAATTCCCAATTTCTTTCATGAGCACTGGGCTACAAGGGGCTGAATTAAACTACCCAGCCATTGACAAACAAGCATACGCAGTATTTAAGGCAGTCAAGCAATTCAGACCTTATATACTAAAAAATCGAACCAAGGTAATAGTCCCTTACCCAGCCGTAAGATCCCTTCTCACTCAAAAGGAATTGGGAGAAAGAAGGGGCAACTGGGTAACAGCCCTTCAAGAATACGATTTGGAATTCAAACCAGCCACTATAGTGAAAGGTCAGGGGCTATGCAAGCTGATGACTGGAAGCAGTAATAGTGAAGAACATGCATGGGATAATGAAGCTGAACTGCATGTAATGGATGTTTGTCCTTTATTCACTGCTCCTGAATCTTGGTATAGAGA
This sequence comes from Pseudotsuga menziesii, assembly GCA_001517045.1. Lineage (NCBI taxonomy): Eukaryota > Viridiplantae > Streptophyta > Pinopsida > Pinales > Pinaceae > Pseudotsuga > Pseudotsuga menziesii. The sequence continues at coordinate 100,982 of LPNX010153374.1, read as the reverse complement.
CCTTGTACATTACCTTCAGTCAGGGGTATTGCCTGAACATTGGAGTTCCAAACAAAGAAGAGCTTTGCGTCTAAAGTCAGATTCCTACCAACTCATAGAAGGAATATTATTCAGAAGAAACTATGATGGAGTCCTTCTAAGATGTCTGGAAAGAGAAGACGCTGAGAAAGTAATGTCTGAATTACATGATGGTCCGGCCGGCGGACATTATTCAGGAGACACTACAACCCACAAAATACTTAGGGCCTGTTACTATTGGCCAACACTCTTCAGGGATGCACATGCGCACGTCAGAAAATGTGATACTTGCCAAAGATGTGGTGGAAGACAACCCAAAGCAGCAGCACCTCTAAAGCCTGTAATGATCACTAAGCCTTTCGAGCAATGGGGAATAGACGTCATTGGAGAAATAAAGCCAAATTCCTCCCTGCTACACAAGTATATTCTCACTGCAACTGATTATTTCACTCGCTGGGTCGAAGCTATTCCATTGCGCAAGATAAATGAAGACGAAGTCATCAATTTTCTACAAGACCATATCATGACCAGGTTTGGGGTTCCAAGTTCGTTAGTTTTTGATAATGCTAAATACTTTTCATCCATTAAGATTACTGCATTTGCTCATGAGAAAGGGATAAAATTACACTATTCTGCTAACTATTATCCACAAGGGAATGGCCTGGCTGAATCCTCCAATAAAAACCTCATTAGAATCCTGAAGAAGACCGTCATAGAAAACCAGCGAAGTTGGCACTCAGCCTTACCCAATGCCCTGTGGGCTGATAGAGTTACCCCTAATTCTGCCATAGGAGTGTCACCCTTTACCCTTGTGTACAGAAAGGAAGCCATCCTTCCCCCCAACATCCTGCTCCTGTCTTCCATACTAGCTCAGGAATCTAGGGGGTCGGATGATGAAGTTCTCCAAGTAAGAATATACAATCTTCTGAAAGCATAAGAGGCCAGATCCAAATCTAGAGAACGTTTCCAACAGCAGCAGGAGGTAGTGAAAAGATGGTTTGACAAGCACAAACCCGGGAAGAAGGACTTGGAAGTAGGGGACCTTGTCCTAAAATGGGATCATCCCCATGATGAGAAAGGGAAGCACACTAAGTTCCAACAATTATGGGTAGGTCCGTTTCAAATCACCGCTAAACTTGGCCCTGCTACCTATATGTTACAGGATTTACAGGGATGGGAAGAGAACTTACCGGTCAATGCTTTGGTTCTCAAGCCTTACTTTTCTTGAAAATTTTTCTATGATCTTTTATGCCTTGTACATAAATAAGCTGTGTAGTTGTTTCGAGTCACGCTTTCTTTCATTTTGATTTTTAGTTTTGATTTTCAATAAGGGAACAAACTTGTGGTTGCCTGGAGGATACTAAGGTCTTTTGGGAATAGCAAGTGTGGTGAGTATCAGCCTGTGTATTGCTTAATGAATTCTTCCAGCCTAACAGTTCTCTCAAATGAAAATATTGTGTGCATGGAAGTCTTGCTTAACCCCTGTTATTTAAACCAGATTCAGAGAGTTTGGAGTACTATGTCGGGGCTCCATCCACGTCACATTTAAAAATGTTCTAAGGAGCAACAGTAAAAGACCCATGGGAGGAAGCAAGGTGAACAACGTATTAAATATAAATGATCCCATGCCAAGAAACAAATGCCTAAAGGCAGTTAAAGAGTCAAACTTCTTGAAAAGTACCATGAATTAAAGCAATTGCTAAAGCATAAACATTAAATTGCCAAAAGATCCTCTCCGTCCTTGAGTTGGAACTTAAAGTACACCACTCACACAAAAGGGCACTTTGGGATAGAGGATCCTGAATTAAAATTCAGTAAGAAAAGGTGCACAGAAAGACTCAAATGAAAAGGAAAAAAGTCCAAAAGCACCAAAATGCTAAAGTGGAATGGGAATGAGGAACAAACGGATACTGTTGTTTACTATATGCTGCAATCCTGTGGTGTCCACACTGCTAGCTACCTGAAAACAGAGCTAATAATGAAACTCATACTCTGGCCTCGGCATAGTTATTTGGAATTGAGGGTTTTGGTTTTCCTTTCCCCAAAGGATTAGCATAAATGATGATTTGCGAAATCTGGATGGCTGGAGGAATTCGATGGATGCATTTATTGCAGAACAGTCTGCTACTCAAAGACAATAATCGCCCAGAGATCTAGGTTCCCCAGGTAATCGCCAGTTGTTGCTACAGCAACGGTTCTCCCCGATTTTACTTCACTTAAACTCTGGGACCCCTCCTCATCATTGTTTGCTTGGATTGATTGTCAAAGGATTGGCACCCTCGAAGCTTATCTGTTCGTTTTATCTTGAAGTTTGAATGCCCGCTTTTTTGTTTGCCGCATACAGTTTAGTTTGAGTCGTCTTTGGTTGTTTTACTCCCCATAGAACATTAAAATTTTGCCTTACGAGAAAAAAATTGATTTTTGGCTGCAAATTGACCCTTCACGCTGTTGTTTTCCTCTTTGGATCGGGCCTCTTTTGGAAGATGCTGAGCCCCATCTCACCCGTCGTTGCGGCTCCTAGACCAAACTTTCCGCCCGATTGAAGTTTCATTCGACGCCCGGTTCGTTGTTGTAAATCGCTTGCTCTAGAGTTTCGGCTCACCCGCTGTTGCGGCTGGAAGAAAGGAGTTGGCCTCTGATTCAAATATCAGCCGCCTTCCGACCTGTCGTCCCCCACCCGAACTATTTCTTCTACCTCGTCGCCTGTCTCCGACCTGCGTTCCGTCCGCTGTTACGGGTGGCAGAGCATTCTAGCCTCCGATCCACTCTTCTCCGCCGTCCGATTGCTTGTGTCGCCCATGTTGTCACTTACCTGGTTCTTGTGCCCATCCACCGTGGCGGCTCCTGAATCCTTGTCCCATCCGTAGCAGAAGTCTTTCCCGTGCGATCCAAGTATAGCCCCGACCGCCGATTTATTGTGCCGCGAATTCTCGCCCGAACCGGGCTAGCTCCTTGTAGATTTATCATTATAATTTGAAGTTTTAATGCTTAATGTTTCAGTTTAGTGGGTAATGCACCAAAGTTGTCTGCAGGAAGAACCCTGTAGATCGCTAAAGCAGCCTAGAACGAAGAAAAGGACAAAATAAATGAATGACAGAGGCACCACGAAGGCAGTTTCAACAGTTACGTTCAGAAGGTAAACGCCTATGGAAAATGATTGGGAAAACGCAACAACGGGAGAAGAAACTGAATCGTTAAGGAGAATGAAAGGTTACACGCTGAGGGGAACCGAAGAGACAGGGGGTTCTAGTTTAAATAGAGAGAAGTAGGACTGGGAAAGGGCTTTTTTCCGCTAGAATATTTTGTAATTGTTTACTTGTAAGAGGAGCTACCTCGTTTTGCTAAGAAAACTGCAATTTTGCCTGCTGGAAAGAGTAAAAGGTGGAATGTATCGATGCAATTCAATGAATGATGTTGAAGAGGAACTATTTTGTTTTCAGCGGTATTTCATTTACTGTAAGAGTATTTAATGTTTTGAACCTATGTTCTTGTTGAATGCACTTCAGTAATTTCTGGTATATTTCCACTATGAGCGATAAATGTGTTATAAAATGATCGGCTATCTGGTTATTTGAATATCTGTAAGCGTTCATGTGCTGTAGAAGAAGTAGCAGCTCCCTGTGGTTCTTCTTATTGTATGTGAAAATGTATTGCTCATCTAAAATGATAACTTTGCTCCCTAGGGATAGTTTAGATAGTTAGTTTATTTCTGTTTGTATCTGGTTTGGTTGCCGGTGAGCACAAGACGAGAGGTAAGAACCTGCGCATCACTTTGTGACCGCTCCCTGCATCTTGATCACCCTGCATTTAGTTAGGAACGTGCATATCATTTCTTTAAGTCAAAATACAAAAACTCGGTGGGCCGGGCCGCAACCGATAAAGCCTTTGTTTTGTTACTTGACCTACGGTAGCTGGACCGCAAACCGGACGGATTCCCTATTCCAAACAGTCAACGGGCTAGTTGGGAACGTTGATTGGGGAGAATCCCTTACTGTTGCCGCCTGCGATTTTCCAGGCCTCAACACACTGCAAAACTCATATCTGGTCTAGTGTTGACCAAATACATTAATGAACCAATGAGCTGACGAAACAACATAGGATCCACAAACTCTCCCTCAGAAGCATGAAGCTTCTTCCAGTTGGTGACCATGGGTGTAGGCATAGGTCTGTAGTCCTCCATCTGAAATCTCTTCAGAAAATCTACAGCATAGTTTCCTCTCCCCAGGAAAACATGTCCATCCTCCTGCCATACCTCCATGCCTAGATAGTAGTGCATCAACCCAAGATCTATCATCTCAAACTTCAAAGCAAGATCCTTCTTGCATGCATCAAGCAGGTGCTCTCCTCCAGTAATGAACAAATCATCAACATACAGCAGAAGAATGGGCGAAACACCACCAACCACAGTGTAGTAAATGTTGGCATCCGCCTCACTCTTTCGAAACCCAATCGAAAGCAAATAGGAATCAATCCTTGAATACCAAGCCCGAGGGGCTTGCTTCAGACCATACAAGGCCTTTTTCAGCCTGCATACATGAGAATCTCTCTCATAGACCTCAAAGCCCTATGGATGCTCCAAATATACCTCCTCCTGTAGAAGACCGTTGAGAAACGTGGTCTTCACATCCATTTGATGGATCCTCCAACCCATCTCTGCCACAACGAAGATCACTACTCTGATTGAAGAAAATCTGGCAACCAGCACAAAAGTCTCATCATAATCAACTCTCTCTATCTATGAGAACCCACGCGCTACAAATCGAGTTGTGTACATCTCGATGCTTACATCCATAGCATGCTTGATCTTGTAGATCCACTTGGAAGTCACAACTGATTTCTCCTCTGGTCTCAGAACAACTTCCCACACCCCATTCCTCATGATGGAATTGTACTCTTCCATCCTGGCATCTCTCCAAACCTGGTGCATGGAAGCCTCCTCATAAGTAGAAGGCATGGTCTCACACAAGCTAGTCACATGTTCCATGTAGATGGAAAATCTCTCAGGTGCCTTCCTCTCTCTGACCTCCCTCCTGGGTGGCCTGACAGACTCCTTTGCTTCCTTCACAAGCTCCCTAAGCCAACTTGGCTTTCTCTTCTTGAAAGAAGCATCATGTCACAGACCCTCCTCTACATCCTCATCAGACAAATGTCTCCCTAAAGAAGTACCAACGATCTGAGATCCTGACCCTTGTGAACCTGAAACTGTACCATGAGTATCCAAATCACCTGAAGGTGTAACCTGTGAACCTGTGATCCATGAACCTCTCCCTGTACCAGAATTCCCTGTAGACTGAGTCCCTGGGACTGATGGACCTGTAACCTGTGAGCCAGTCACTCCTGAAACCTATGACCCTATGGCCTGACTCACTGAACTCTGTGATGTTGTCACCTGTGGAGTACTTTGCTACTCCTCTATCTCAGAATCTAGAGATATTTTGAAGGCTCGCTCCTCCTCAAATCTCATCTCCCTCCTCCCCACAACTTTCCTTTGTGCAGGAAGGTATATGCAGAAACCCTTCGAAGTCTTGTCATATCCAACAAAAGTACCCCTCTCTCCCGTAGCCTCCAACTTTATCCTCTTCTCAGAAGGGACATGTGAGTATGTAAGACAACCAAAGATACAAAAGTGACCTATATCAGGTATCTTCCCGGTGAACATCTCCTCAAAATTTTTGCACCCCAAGGCACGATGCAGACTATTGTTTTGCAGAAAAATAGCAGTGCTACAGGCCTCTGCCCATGTAAAGAAAGGAAGACTCTGATCATGTAGCATGGCTCTAGCTGGACCCATTATCGAACAGTTCTTCCTTTCAGCCACTCCATTCTGATGTGGGGTGTAAGGAACTGTCAACTACCTCTTGAGTCCTTCCTATTTACAGAACTCATTGAATGCATGGGAAGTATACTCACCCCCATTGTCTGATCAAAGTACCTTGGTATTCTTTCCTGTCTGGTTCAACACAAGAGCTTTGAACTCTTGGAATCGAAGCAAGACTTCCTCTAATTTCTTGCTTCTAAGGAAATAGATCCAAGTCTTCCTGGAAAAGTCATCGATGAATGTAATGTAATACTCATAATCTATCAAAAAGAAGGAGACATGGGACCACATAAATATGAATGTATCAACTCAAGCACTCCCTTTGATCTGTTATCACTGCTCGAAAAAGCAGTCTTGGTGTGCTTTCCCAAAGCACAACATACACCACTCGACTCTGTGCTGAAATCTGGCATACCTGTAGTCATATCTCTCAACATCTTCAAAGCTAGATGATGAAGGTGGGCCATCCTCCTATGCCATAACCCACACAACTCACTGTTGCTCTTAGTGTGTGATAGTGCATGATGTGGCTGGAAGAGAAGCTTGTACAGTTTCCCGCATCTGAATCCAATAGAATATGAAGCAGATGGACCCTCTGCTTTGGGAAAGATGTGAACTTTCCCATCTAGGATATATACTCCAAGGCCTCTATCCTCAATCGTAAAAACTGATACAAGGTTCTTCTTCAGCCCACGGACATACAAGACATCCCTAAAAAACATAGGATGCATGGACTCCCTATCAAAGAAAACTGTCCCACGCCCAACTGCTCTCACCACTGTACCATCGCCCAATACAATCTCGAACTCCAAATATGTCTCTAACATCTTGATGAACATGTCTGATCACCTGTCATGTGACTCAAAGCTCCACTATCAATGTACCAAGTGGTGGAAGTAGTGGAAGCGCTTAACGAATGCCGAATAATCATGGAATGCTCAATGTGACCCTTAATGTCCCTTCTGATGATGGATGATGCCCTCTCTACACTAACAACAACAAAGAGAGAAAAATCTCTCTCAAATCTAGCAGTGTACTCATCAATCTCTATTGAAGTTGTTGTCTGTTTTTTCTTCTTCTTCTTGTTTGGGCATTGTCCAGCATAGTGTCCAAACTTCTGGCAAGAAAAGCATTTCACTTTTCTCGTGTCTTTCTTCTCTCCATCCTGCTACTTGGTTCCACCCTTGGAACCCTTCTTAAATTTATTCTTCTTTCCCTTTGCTGCTAAAGCCACATGCTCCTCATCTTCTTTGTTGCTAAAGCCACATTCTCCTCATCTTCTTTGTTGTGAGATGTACAGCATTGTACATATCCTCTATGTGTCTCCTCCTGTATGAAATCATCCCAAAGACGATCCCATGAAGGCATGTGCTCACGAGCAACCACTGACTCCACAAATACAGCCCATGGTTTTTCCATGCCATTCAAGGTTGTACACACCAACTCAGCACTCTATATCACCTCCCCTATAGCTCCAAGTTCATCATGAACCTGTGTAATCCTAGTGAGGTAAGTGGTCATATTCTCACCCTTGTTCATGCGAATGCTCTTTAACTTCTCCCTTAATACCATCTTCTGATTTTCATTGGAACTTTGGTATAAGTTAGTTAAAACAGTCCACATAAGATGGGCATGATCTTTACCTGAAATGTGTGGAATCACGTGATCTTTGATTGCATCAAGAAGGATTATTTTGGCCTTTATATCCCTCTTATCGAATGCGGTCCTAGCCACTGCATCTGCGGGAATAGTCACAGGATTTGTAGTAGTGTTGTTCACTATATCCCATAGTTATCCATCCTGTAAACTCAACACTATTCTAGCCTTCCTAGGACTAAAATTTCCAGTCCCATCCAACCTGTCTTCTATTCTAAGACCGGTAGCCATGACTGAAAGAAAATACAAGAACCTGTTTTCTACTCAACCATGTTTTCCCTTATTCCTCCCAATCTGAAATTTCTGTTTGTGTGTAAATTTCCAACCTTAACTTTGGTCTGATACCATGTAGATTTTTCAAAACCTCGACCTGGTTCAAGTTTCAGTTTTTCATTGTTTAATGCCCAAATCTCAAGGTTAGCATATACATGAAAATTTAATATTTTTTACTAAAAAAAACATAAACACATAAGATTTTCTCTTTCTTTTGAATTCTGAAAATTTAAAGGTAGCCCTAAATTATTACTCAAAAAATAAATTTCAGCCACACACAAGAAATTTTTAACAAATATTTTTGGTCAAATTGACCCAAAACAAAACCTCGAAGGGAAAACCTGTTCTTCACAGAGATATTTTTATTCTTCAGGCAGAAACACAAATTAAATACAACAGTTCTTATCTCCTCCTCAAAATCTGTGTCAAGCTCTCATTGACAAACTGTTGTATGGATGCCTCGATTTCTATGATGTATAGCCTCACACGCGTGGCTGTAGGGACCTCGAAATCTGTGCCAAACCTATTGTTGTACGGACACACTAAATGTTTTACGAAACTCGAAATCGGTGTTGTACAGATGCCTCAAATTTTGTGTCTACTCACCTTGAAATTTGTGTTGTATGACTGCCTTGAAAACTATGTTGTACGACTCACACGTGCGACTGTACGTGCTGCATTTAATGCTGTATGGATAATTGCAATAAATGTTGTACGATCTGCCTTGGGAATTGTGCCAATCCATTGGTACAATCTTCTCGAATTTTGTGCCCTTTCTCTTTTTCCTAAAATTTGGAATTTTAGCAAGGGTTTCTTCTCTCTAGTTTTCTCTTGCTCTCTCTCTCTCTCAAAAATCTCTCTTGAAAGTAAACAATGAATCAAAAAAATTGTCTTTCCCTCGCCCTTTTTGTTTGAGTAACTTGCTCCTTTAGATCAAAGGCTCAAATTAAAAACCAACTCCATGAGATCAATGGCTCATCTCATTTCCTCATTACAAAAGACTTTTTAAATAAAAATGAGACTTTAATCCTCACCCTCTTTACTACTCATAAATTCAATTTAAAATTATAAACTCAAACATTTAATTAAAAGGTCACTTTATCATAAATTCATTCACACCTTATCATATGGCTAGGGACCACATTTAAAGTGTTCATGTCCACCCCAAGGCATGAGTGAAAAAACATGTGTGGGCCTCGTACTGGACTCTGACGTCCTCTAGAAGAAGACCCTACAAAATGATGTCCTCTAGAAACTGGAGAAGGTGGCTGAAACTGATGTCCTGGAGAATGAGAAGGTCAAGGAGGTAGTCCTGCTCCTCTGCAAGTACTAGTGCTTGTGCTACATCTCCCTCTAGATCTGACTGTGGCACACTCCCAGAATTAGTGTGAAACTCCTCTGGAACTAGAACATGCTCATCCAAAGCCTCTAGATGAGTATCACCATGATCACTATCAGTATCATGATCATCCCCTAGCCAATCAGGGGCCACCTCCATAACAGGCTCCTCACACTCTGCCCTCCATGCGGCACTGGTGTCAATCTCATCCAATGAAATGGTCGTCGCATCAACTTTTCTCTCATATTGCTTCACCCACAACCTGAGATTGTAGTGGACGTAGACCAAATCATTAAGGCGTTGAGTATCCAACCTGGAGGAGGATCATAAATATTAAATATTAAATTCATAATTTATAAATTATAATGCATAAATTACAAGGTAAAGTGGCATAAATCTATAAATTAGAATTTAATAATTTATATTATAGAATGAATTTGAAATTCTCTAACTTGTTGCGCTTTTTGGAGTGTACTTTTTCAAATACACTCCAATTGTGCTCACAACTAGAAGAGCTACATGTCTGGCTCAGCACTCAAATGGAAATCCTCTATAGAATAGGTACACAACCACCATAGTTCTCCCACCAGGTATCTACAATGAAATTATGAATAAAATAAACATGAGAAATGAAAATAAAATTAAAAACAAAGAATTAGAAAGAGAAAATGAAATTTTAAACTTGAAAGTTGAAAGCTTGAAACTAGGTGAAGCTTACTTGGCATCAGGTTCGTCATGTCATTTATTGCTATATCAAACCCAAATAATCATGCAGCTCTCTTATACATTTCCAACTCTTGGGAAAGTTGTGTACGCTTAGTTGCACTAGGTACCATCCTCTGGACACACTTATAGAATCCAAACATAACCTCTCCATCAAATCTAAAGCCATAGGAGTAAGCAAATGCACCAGGGTTGAGGTATAGCCTTGCAGCATGAATGTGGCGATGGAGTTTGTGGTTCCATCGTGCATCAATCACCACCCATATCATATGTCATCTCTCATGCCCCTGATCTCCCTTGTCCTCATAATAAGCACGAATGGATTCTTTGGCCCTATCCATGGCCTCATTTAGGTAGCCCATTGCAGGCTTCTCTCCATCAACCAAGTGGAGAACCCTTACCAAAGGTTTGGTGATGGTGCACACCTCCTTCATTGCACCCCAAAAACTCTCATCATATGCAACTAGCCTGAATGTGGCTTGCCCCTCTGGTCTAGTGCTAAATGAAAAAGCATGCCACTCTGGTGAAAAGAACACCGCCTACAAGTCCCACATAGAATTCAAGAGTGACTGAAGAGAAATAGAGCTAGCGGCAAAGTGTGTGATGGCAGGACACACCAACTCTTTGTCACCTATGAAATTTCTCATCAAGCTAAGCACCACTACATAGTTGTATATGAATTTTGTGATGCTCCGCGCTGAATCAATAGTATCCTTGATCCAATCAGTCTTGCCTAAATCCTCTAAGATCAAATCAAGGTAATGGATGGCACATGGAGTCCATAATAGTGTAGGATACCTAGCCATGAGCATCCTACCAGCAGCCACATAGTTCGCAAAGTTGTCTGTTATCACTTGGACAACATGTTGCGGCCCAAGCTCTTGGATGAACTCATCCAACAAGCCACATAGTAAAGTCGCATCTTTGACATGTGCAGATGCATTCACGGATCTCATGAACATAGTCCCCCTGGGGCAATGAACCAAGAAGTTGAGAAGTGTCCTACCCCTCATATCGGTCCAACCATCCAACATCACACTGCATCTTGTTAAGTCCAATGATCTTTGAATCTCCTCCAATATCTGAGTGCAATAAGCCTTTTCATCCTGAAGGATGGGCCCTCTCAACTCCTCATAACTAGGGGGCTTAAACCTCGGTCCAACTATAGCAACAGCCTAAAACATGGACACATAAAATGGGTTCTTTGCAAAGTTAAATGGAATAGCACTCCATAGCAAGCATCGACCAATAAGTTTGTGTGCGTCTGCTTTTTCCTTTACTTTCACCATGGACCTTATAGAAGGTTGTCCACCAGGATTGCATCTTGAAGATATAATGAAAAACGATGTGGACTCCTGTCTGGAGTGGGTATTGGTATCTGGACTAGTACCATTAGCCCCCACTCCTGCTGCGGACCCAGATCTTGAAGCAATTTGTTTCCTCACAGCCTCCTTGTATTGTTTCCTTAGCCCAGTGCCCTGAATTGTTTATGTGGCCTTAGCAATGAGTTCTGGGGTTGTTTGGTTGCAAGGACCCACATCATGCCCTGCTATTTGTGCTGGGTGGTCTTTCAACCGACTTATCCCACCTGTCATTCTCTTCCCACATAGATTGCAAGTGAGAATTTCTTGATTAAGTTGGTCAACATGTGTGCCCCACTTCCAAAATGGATCCAAAGCCTTATACATCTTGTATATGGCCAAAATGAAGCTTGATACTTTGAACTTTTAACCTAAGGCAAGAAAAAAAAACATTTTTAAGCATATGTGATTGATGGAAATGTAAAACACAAGAATAAGGCCAAGATATATTGAGCATTCAAACACTATTTTGATGAGGGAAAATAAATAAACATTTTTATGAGGATTTAGTAGGATCTAGGGCAAGAAAAAAATGATAAAACATTTTTTGCATGCAAAATACATAACAGATGCAAAAAACTTGCTTAAAACCCTATAAAAATTGATTTTGAAGATGGACAATTAATTGGCAATGTAAATCAGCAAGAATCCCTCTTGGAAAAATGAGAAATGATGGGCAAATATTTTACTAACCTTCACTTGTGATAAATGTGGAAAAAAACTCCAAATAACAAGATCCAATCTTCAATTTTGATGGTTGATGGCGAAGGAGATGTTACCCAAATCTGTCTTTAAGCCCAAAGAAAGTGTTCTTGGTCTCCTTAGCTCTCCTCACTATATCTGCAGTGAGCAAATGACCAAAAAAAATCAAAAACCCGACTTTAAAAACCTTTTTTTCCTCCGCAATCCACGGCGGCTGATTTTTTCGATCGACTCGCGATTTTTCACCAAAAAAACGGGCCAATTTTTTCTGTTTTTTTTTCCGAAAAGTCGGCGTCCTTGAAATCTCGCAATTTCTTGAACATCATTGATTTCTCGGCCGATGCTGGTAACACTGATATCTGCTACCTGCTCATCTGTAGAAATGTATTGTAACTCAACAGCTCCTCTCTAAACATAATCTTTGATGAAGTGGTATCTGATCTCAATGTGTTTTCACCTGTCATGATTTACATTGGATTCTCAGAGAGCCCGATGCAACTATGATTGTCACAATGAATAATCGTAGGCCTCAACTCCTAATCAAATAAATCAACCATGAACTTGCGAAGCCACAATACTTCACAACTAGCATGGTTGGTTATCATGTACTTGGCCTCTGCAGAACTCAAAGCAACAGACTTTTGCTTCTGGGCCCCAGCTGAACCATGACACAACAACCAAGACCAACCAAAAAAAACAACCGGAAAGTGGTCTCCAATAACCCTCGATCTGTTATTGGAGACCAATTCAAAAGGATAACTGAAAGGGGCACTGGCGTTTGGGTGATATTTGAGCTATGTATTCTACATGCAATATTGTTTGTCTTTCAAGTACACGGGAGATTCTGGAAAAGATCGATGATCGATGTTGAAAGATATGCACTGCACGGTTTTGATGGGTGTGTCGATGATATGCCCCATATCGAAAAGATGCTTCAACAAATGGATAAAATCTTAGGGATGGATGTTTCAATAGGATCTCTTAGGTCTAATTCAACATCTATATTGCCCCGTCTGATTATGGAAGTAATAACTTCAAATTCATTCTAACAATTGATTAGGACACTCTTATATAATATAAAGAGATCAAAATCCCTGATATAGAAAATCAAAGTTGAGCAAAACTCCCCCTTGATATAGAGAATATTTCCAAAGACCTCCTCCCACTAAGTTTTATACACTCTTACTAGCTATATACATGAGAAACTTTGCATATTTGTGTATAATGGTTTGAATTCACATGGATGCACATGAATATATATATATATATATATGAAAATATGAATATTTTATGTATTTTTGCTCAACCGGTTTTTGATCCGGTTCCAGTTCCTGGGGTCGACCGGTTCAACCACCGGTCTGGTTCTGATAGCATTGCTTCAGCCTACTCATGTTGAGTATGCGGATTTAGGAAGATTGTAATATGACTAGATTGTAGAGTTTGGACACTATATTATAGTTATTAATTATTACTATGGTTATTTTTTAACTCTAGAGAGGCCATTTAGAGCCTCTTTGTTTATGTATTTGGTTCAGATATGGACTGCAACTCACTGCTATTTTGGTTATATGCATCCTTACTTGCTATACGCATGGTTTTGACTTTGGATATATATATATCAAAACATGAATATTTTATTTATTTTTAGTCAACCATTTTTTCTACATATTTTTCTAGTTCCAGTCTGATTCTGATTTTTGGGATTGCCTGGTTCAGCCACAATTCCAGTTCTGATATCACTGCTACAAAAACATGCACCCNAGTCAACCATTTTTTCTACATATTTTTCTAGTTCCAGTCTGATTCTGATTTTTGGGATTGCCTGGTTCAGCCACAATTCCAGTTCTGATATCACTGCTACAAAAACATGCCCCCTGTAACTGCCACTGAAATCCACAGAACTCCTGTTGTGTTCGTGAGAGAATAAAGCCCATGAAAATGCGAAATGGCCCATGTTTTCAAGGGGGTAACAGAATGCAAAATATACTTGCTAGTTGATGCAATTTATTACAATTACTATCTAACTATCAATGTCTAAATTTGACAAAAACTTTGTCATAGAAGCCATTAGTATCATTTAGTCTTTCACAGCTAAAAAGTTTACCATAGCTCTTTGAATCAGGACAAAGGCACTGGAAAAGAAGTCTAGGAGAAGTGAATAAGACCTGACAAGCCCCGTGTATCTCTGACAGCACTACTGGATGCATCCTGTGGCATCTTGACTTGTATAACAAGAAACATGCATATCAAGATACATGAAGTGGACAATGTCATGAACTTGACAATATCACGTCATCAATAATGAAAACATTAATACATCAAATAAAAGTTCGAGTTTCCCAAACACATTATCAAACAATTTCAGAATATTAATTTCAGTTCTTAAAACTTAAAAGTGATCTCCAATAGAAAACCACATCAAGGAAACAATGAATTGTGACATTTGTTTCATGTATAACGTATTCAAGCATACATCAAAGGAGACATTCACAAAATGTTTTATGCAGTCTATTAAAACACAAAACCACAATTGGATAAATTGCACATCTAGAATAATCATAATGTGACTGAAAATTTTGCCACATACAAAATTGCTAGCTTTCCTCAGAAAAACAAAAGCAATGTACTTAGAAAAAGGAAAGGAGTCTCTCTACCTCCACATACAATCTCTCCTCATCGAATTTAACTTTAATGTGCCCACTGATACCTTTCTTTTTCAGGTGTCCATTGAATCTGAAATTGTCAGTGGAGCTAACTTAAGAAATAATATCTTCACCTAGCATTGACTCTTCAGCTACAGAAGTATAAAGAACAGACGGTATTTAAAATCCAAAGTTTGAAAATCAAACATGACATTAATGACTTCAAATTCCCACTGACATGGACAAGTGATAGTTGGTTTGCACCTGTGCACTTTTAAAATTTGGACCTATTTAGTTGTTTTTAAGTAAAAGAGGCCCTTCCTGAAGCTGTTACTAAGTAGCTCGAATTGGTAATAAATTTAGTCAAAAAATAGTAGATGGCCAAGTGAGCAAGTTTTGATCTTCAATGGATTTCTCCCTAAAGATAAAGGCTAGACCTAAAGTCCATATTCAAAGTAAGCAGTCCTACAGAGAAACCCAATAATCCAACTAAAAATAATTTTTATAGTCTTGGATATTCTAGATCAAGCCCTCAAAAAAATGCTTTACAAAATAGATAAATAAGGTACTGTGCTGATGCTCCTTGGTGCCCCCACATATGAAAGGCCTGCTATATTGTCATCCATAATATGTGACTGCTAGAAAGAAATATTTTCAACACTTGAATTCCTTCATGTTCAAGGAGTTAACAGAGAATATAACAATACTGCTTGAATAGAATAGAGAAGGATATGCATCAAATACTTTACACCTATGCTCATCACACTAAACGAAACAAAAATTCAACTCTTAGAATCAAGTGTTAAATGCATATCTGCGTCAAAGTTTTAATGGTGTGCATCATCCTTAATTCAAAAAAACCAACTAAGCAAGTAAAACATATTCCCTAGCGAAATGAAGCATGGAAACCTGCAAACTCAAGCAGTTTTATCAAATCAATGCAAGCAAATATAAAATAACAAAATGACATTCTTACTGCCAAGTTAATTGGTGTCTCAATAGAGCTGGATTTCTATGAAACTTTGTGCATCGTAATTCCAATGCTTCACGACAGGCCTGCACATGTTAGGAGAGTGGACGGATCAACAAACTGTACATAAAGCATAAAAAAATATCAAATAAGTGTGGTTCCTACATTTAGAATGCAAGATGAAGGCATCTAATGTATAACTGAAGCCGATTGAATGTAGAAAATTTCAAATGACACAGAAGCATCAATACATAGGCACCTAATAGACTCACAAAACAGTGTAGGTATGGGTATCCAAGGGGCCCATACAGCAGAACTGTGGCATCTCCATCTCAGCTACTACATACTCATATTAAGAAACCAAACACATACTTAATGTACTCTGCCATACCGCCAAAGTCAGCAGAGAATCCCCATATGAGAAGGCTGGATATGCTGTATAAATAGCTACTAAAGCCTTAAACGAAGCAAGATCAGAGATGGAAAACCTGGCCAAACATAAACCGTTGATCTTTGGAATAGCTCTAACCTGATCGAATGGTTATTATTAACCAAAATCATGAAAATTAGCTCTGTAAATTAGGCTATCCTTTGCCAATTGACTTGCAATTGCAAGCCTTACAAGCTGTAACCTTCCTTAAAATACCCTATCCAAGCATCTTATAGTTTTTCTAGGTTTAGGGTAGAACTTGACCTGCACCTTAAACTCGACCTCCAACCCTGCATTTTCACTGATGCCATTCAGCATGTTACCCCCTTTTCAACAGGGGTTACTTTGATCAGAGAAGTTGATGTGAGATCTATGGTTTCACCATTGATCATGTGTCTGAGATCCTCCAGCATTGTGTCAGATGGTCCATGAGCTTTGATATGCCCAACCTAAGATAGTGCCAAATCCTCTTGTGATTTGACATCTTCTAACCTTCATTTACTCTTAAGCATGTTCTCTAGTATAATGACATGTTAACATGAGATGTTACATATATGCTTTATGATGACTCATATACTTAAATTGTTGCTGGTCTCTTAATCTAACGTTAGTGTGGTTCTTCTAGCTTAGTCAAGTGATCTCCATATTAGTTATGTATATTGTGTCAACAAATATATTGCATAAGGTTCGGAAAATAACTTGTCAGCAATATTGAGGAGAATATCGGAAAATATCAGGAAACTTCAAAAAAAATACAAAAACAACCATTCTTTTCAATTTCTTTAACATCCAAAGCAACAACAACATCAAATAAACACATTGCTACGTAAATATGAAAATCCAACTAATATGTAAGATGCATAAGACGTCAAATAGTACATCATGATGACACACTGACACTAAACTGAAAATTTTGAAATCTGTTCATGATATAATGATACAAAATCACATCAAATGATCAAAATAAATACATCTCATGAGATGAATCATCATGACTCAGTAGGCATCTAGGTATTACATAGTACAATGATATAGATAATAGCAATCGTCGATCCCATCTACCCCTTTTACGGGTAAGGGGTACCACTCTTCCTATTGAAGTACTAGTTGGTCCTGTAGGCGCTCTAGATGAGCCTACGGTGGAGGTGGATGCTCCAACTACTCGAGCTATAGTTGAAGCCTTGAAGGTAATGGGGTTGACATGGAAGCCAAGGTGAGATATCTCCTCCCATAACTGCATATCATCAAAATCATTTCCTATATTGGGATCCTATTCATCAATAGCACCCTATGTCCCCGTCTCGAAGTTGATCCTCCAATGACATTAGTCAACACCCAACAATTTTGATGAAACTTCCTAATCCAATCATTAAAATAAGGTACAAAATGCTTCCCATGCTTAATAAGTGATTTTGCTTGAGTGAAGGGTACATTTTTATTAAGGTCATGATAGAGGAATTCAACAATCAACACCGCCAACATCAAGGTAGATAGAAGGGCTGATGTGCTTGATTAAATGCCAATCCCATACCCTCATACATGATAGAATCCTGTGGAAACGTTGCAATCCTACAATCCTGAAAACTATTAAGTCTATTGAATTATGAATGGGATCTAAAATTCTACCTTTTGCTTATGAAGTCAAATGAGGTTGGAACCACTCTCAAACATCTTGAAACAGTTAATGGTAAGGTAATAAAGATAAGGAGAATGCCACTTTTACTTTAAGAATTTAACATTATCAATTATTATTGAACCGGACCCACGACTTTATTTCCCAAACTCTACGCATTTTTTATGAGTTGGGTACTATTTTCCAAAAAGTCATGATATATTCCCAATATGTTGCAACTCATTCAATATATTGTGATATATTGAAATATCATCTATATCATGACTCTTTAGGGGTGATATATCTCCAAGAGGAATATATCGTGATATGAGCAAATATATCGCCAAGAGGAATGTATCACGATATGAGCGATATATCGTCGATATATGTATCTACTTTCCATCCATCTCATCATATTTTATCTAGCCATTTTTCAACTCGCTAGCCAATTCATCCACCCCTTTCATATTTTCCATGTGTGAATGATCCATCTTTAGTAATAATACATGGTCTCATCACTATTACAATGTATGAATGCCTCAAATAAAGCTAAAGGAGTCTTGTACTCTCCCAAAAAAGGATTTGTTGAATAAATTAAATGCAAAAATGCAAAATGAACATATCAAGGGAGATACTCCTTATCGCAAAATCCAGGTCCCCTCATCCTAGGTTGTGTAAACCATATCTAAAGAAAAAGGGACCAAGCTAATGAAAAGGCTAAATGAAGTGCAAGTAAATGAAATATCAAAAATGAAAAATAAAAGGTATCACAATATGAAGGTGCAAGGACAAATGACCCATGACAGCAATTCCTTGGGCACACATGTGGAAGAAGAATCAAAAAATCCAAACTCTTGAAAGACAAGGATAGACCAATACATTCATGTTACTGGGATGGTTACTTCACAAAGACCCCTTTCTTCCCTATGTACATACTTCACTTCTCACACCCTCACTCGACTTAGGTAAGCTAAGCTATGCATGTTGGCTAAAGATTAACACATGTAAACGGGTTTTATGGGGGGATGCTAGACTTAGAGGGTTAAATTATTTTATCGAGTTATTATATAAAGTGTTTTTCTAACTTTTATCTTGTGTAGCATTGTCATATTAGATGGACATTGGCTTAGTTTTAATGATGGTTTGCTATATTTCACTAGAGAGATCTTATTTACACATGTGATATGGCTTGATTTGGTGTGTTTGATGATTATTAACCACATTGGACAGAGCACTACACTTGAGAATCGAGATGATGCTTATGTTATGTCTCCTAGAACATATGAAGGGAACATCACTCTCCTAAACACCTTGATGGTTATGTTTGTAACATGTGGGAGGATTGGACAACTCCTAGACCCCTCCTCCCCCACCTGTGAACCTCCTCTTTCACATTTTGGGCATTTGAGATAAGATTTTGATGATTCTAAAGGATCATTGAGCCTGCACTATGGATTCGTCCCCTTCCTTAGCACATGTTGTAGAGTCGAAGGGCCATTTGATGATGGAGTTCCACCTTTGGTCCCATGTTTGGCTCTCTTTACCTAATTGGACCCTGGCGCCACCTTATTGGAGGGGGGTGTTGCACATTTGGACCTTTGAATGATGAGTAAGTCCCACTTGGAATTTTCTTTATGCAACATGTGTGACGTTTTGAGGCCTTCCTTGATAGAACACCCTCCTTGTAGGACTCTTTTCTTTGGACCATTCACCATTTTTCACCACATTTGGATGAAGCACCTCTCTCCTTGAGGACTTTAGGGTTATTTTATGTTATTTTACTCATTTGTTGGGGATCCCTAGGTTGATTCTACGGTTTTGATCACATTATTATTATTTTATTGTAGAGAAGGTTCAGCTTTTCTCTTATATAAAAGAAATCACCTCTCACTCTCATTGTTGTTGAGCATTGGAGAGAAATACTATCACTTTGCATCTGATTGTTTGTCTACCTTTGTAGAGGCAGCATATATAGTGGCATAAGCCAGGGTATATACTAAGTAAAAATCTAAAGGTGTGTGTAGTAATAACCACTCTCCCTTGTAGAAATATTGACAAAAATTCAGCCGTTTACCAAACACTTAGTTAAACCCAGATTTCAGGCTTTAACTGTCATCAAGTAAAAATACTTCATATGCATAAAACCCAACAACCATGAAGCTAAAACACTGAAAAACTAAGTTTGTAGCACCGGAAATACATATAAAAAATAGCAGATTGATAAACCCATAAAACAATAGAATTTTTGGTCAATGTGACCTTGGAAAAACCAGTCCAAGAGAATTTTATTGTAGCATTTATCAGGCAAAAAAATAATTTACAGCATTTTTTTCAGCATTAATAACTGTACCAAATTTCTCGATTTATGTGTCCACCTCGATTTTCATGCCCAACAGACTATACTAAACTATACAGACTGTCCAGAATAGTACGAACTGTATGGATTTCTGTGCTTGAAAAAAAATTCACTTCTCCTCAAAAATCATGCCCAAAATTGTTTCTCAAAATCTATGCCACTGTTGTACCGTACGGATTGTACATAACAGTACAACTCAACAAAAACTAAATGCCTTGGAAAATTGCCCAACTCCTTGAGATTCGTGCCCTCTTGAAAAAAAAATTCTTCTTAGGATTCGTATCCACTTGAGAAAAATTGCAGCTCCAGCTCTCTCTGCAAATAACTCAGCCAAATGCTCACTCTTGGAAATGCTTTCCTTCAACTTGTCTTGCACACTACCCTAGGATCTCTCTTATAATGAGAGTGACTTTTCACCTTTCCAATCCCTAAATCCAAAGGCCAAGATTTAATCTTGCCTTTTCAAGATCAAGGGTTGAGAAACTTTCCCCCAAAAAGCGGTTACATTTAATTTTAATAAAGTCACATTTACTTTATGAACCAAGTGCACTTTACCTCATTAAGTCACTTTATAAAATTAAAACAAGGGAATACTTTATAAAAAAGTCTCATTTACATAAGAGTCACTTTAAACTTTATAAAACAACATTACAAAGTAAAGTAGCCTAGCTAGTGCATGGTCACTTCTGCATACAAGACAAAAACATGCGGAGTGCCTCCAGAGCTAAATCTCTAACACTCCCTCTTAGTGAGGGAGGTACTCACTGCCATCATCAATAGGTCCCGTCCTCAAATCCATTGCATTGTTTGTTATAGGAGCTCACTCTGAGCCTGGAACCAACGCTACAACCTACACTGAACTCGAATCTGAATATAACCTTCTAGCAGCCACCCTGAACCTTGAGCTCCTAGGAGAATCAAATCCCCACTCTTGAGCATTGGTTCGCTCATACTGCCTGAGCCACCTGCCAATACTCAGGAGTTTGAGCCTCCTGCCAATACTCAGAAGAGACTCCCTCTCTTCCATCAAAACTTGAGACTGTACCCTTGGCGCCACTGCAGCCTCAGGAGCCTCCTGCTCCTTGTCTGATTCATCAACTGTGGGCTATGCACTGAACTTGTACAGCTCACCGAACCGATCACCAATCAACTATGGATCAATCAATCCTGCTCTCTCCGAGTATATATAAACATGTCCCAGATCACCTCTATTTGGAAAAATGTACACATGTCCCCTCCGGAACAATGTCAAATACCCTCATCCCTGGAACAAAGAGGACCCCATCCTGATCAAGGTATCCTCCATGACTAAGTTGGAATCTGACTTTTCCAACTCCTCGCACAGCATGTGCATGTCCCCCTTCTGGTTGAACGATCCGGTCAGGACTAGTCTCAGAAATGATACGGAATATATGCCATATTCAAGTCATATGACGTGAGGCTCCACTATCAATATACCAAGTACCATTTTGAACTACTCCATTGCTACCGGTAATAGATATAAGGGAGAACAACGAGAATTCCTTCTCGAATCTTCTCGCAAAGTCCTCTTCTTTTGTTGTATCTGCAACAACTGTATCTTCTTCCTTCTTCTTCCTTCTTCTTCACAGGACACTGAGAAGCAAAGTGTCCATACTGGCTGCAAGCAAAACATCAAACTTTGGTCAAGTCCTTCTTGGAATTCTTCTTGCTCTTAGCAGAAAGAACAACATTCTCTTCACTAGCACCCTCCTTCTGTCCACTGCCTTGAGATCCTTCCAAATCTCCTCTTGAGTGAAATCATCCCATAATCTGCTCCAATCTGGAAGGTTTTCTCGAGCAACCACACACTTCACAAAGACTTCCCATTCCTTAGTGAAGCCTTCCAAGGCTATCCGCACTAACTCGAAATCAGAAATGACTTCTCCAACTGCAGCTAGCTCATCTTTCACCTGGGCCACCCGGGTAAGAAAAGATGCTACACCATCACCCTTAGCCATCTTGGTTCCCTACAATTTTTCCTTGAGAGCCATTATCCGGTTCTCATTTTTAGCCTCATACAAGCCTTTCAATGTATTCCACATTTCATAAGCAGTCTTCTTCTCAGCTACATGTGGAATAAGGTGGTCCCTTATACCATCCAAAATCAATCTTTGGGCTTTGGCCTCTTTTACCTCATGAATATCCAAAGCAATATGATCAGAAGCAGAAGGAGTTACCATGGTGCTAATTATGGTCCATAGTCTGTTTTCTTTGAGAACAGTAGTCATCCTGACTTTCCACTACAAGTAGTTGGACATACCATCCAACCGATCCTCATATCTAATGCATGCAACCATCTATGCTATCAAAGAAAAAAATAGACCAACAAAAGAACAATATCTTCACTCTGCCCCACCACCTGCAAGTCACATCCAAATAAGGTTTTTCCAACACACAAGTTGTTAAAAAACATAGCAATAACCCTTGCCCAACAACTCAACACTACTGTTGTCCCCACAATCAGCTTTAATCTCAGAGCCAGCTCTAATACCATGTAGAAATATTGACAAAAATTCAGACTTTTGCCAAACACTTAGTTAAACCCAGATTTTAGACTATAACTGTCATTAAGTAAACATACTTCATATGCATAAAACCCAACAACCATGAAGCTAAAACACTAAAAAACTAATTCTGTAGCAGTGGAAATACACATAAAAAACAACAGATTGATAAACCCATAAAACAGTAGAATTTTGGTCAATGTGACCCTGGAAAAACCCCACCACGGGGCAAACCAGTCCAAGAGAATTTTATTGCAGCATTTATCAGGTAGAAAAATAATTTACAGCAACATTTATTTCAGCATTAATGACTACCAAATTTCTTGATTTTCATGCCCACCTCGATTTCTGTGCCCACCTTGAATTACATGCCCACCTTGATTTTTGTGCCCAGCAAACTGTACGGACTGTATGGATTTCTGTGCTTGAAAAAAAATCACTTCTCAAAAATCGTGCCTGTTAAGTCAGTAATTTTTTCTTCATTTTTTTGGTTTAATTACTCCATTTTTGGTTTGTTTTTTCATTTTATTTCAATTAAGGTTTTGGTTTTAAGTATTAGTGTTAGTTTCCTTTAGGAACTCTTTGGATGATTACATGGTCTTTTTGAACTTACTTTTTATAGGTTTATTTGATTTTTTGGTTCTTTGAATTTCAAAGGGGTTTAAAGAAAGGTCATTATATCAAATTTTTGATTCATTAATGTTTATTTGGAGAGTACTTAGACTTAATTTTCACCCTAGCAACTTTAAAACCTCCTACAAATTAGCAGAAAGCTGAAAAATAGCGAAATTTTAACACTGGACATATTCTTGTAGCGCTGGACAAAAATTTAACAAAGGGCGCGCTACAAGAATATCGCGGCCCTTTGTTTTTTCGATTTTCAAATCAATTTCTATCATGATTTCAGTTTGTGAGTGACTAATCGCATTGGATGAGTTGTTTATCACGTGTAAACTGCAGTTTAAGCACGATTTCAAGTGGTTATCAGTCTCGAAATAAAACAGGCTCATCATTGCATATAATGCGGAATCAGTTGGACAGATATCAGTAATTCTCGGTCTAAGCTGGCATAATTCTCTTTTTACACGCATTATCAGAGGAGAAGACTGCTCGTGAAGTAAAGTTAATTGCTTGAAAGGTGTATTGTGTTGCTGTGGAGAAGAGTCAGTGTTATAAAATCCAGTGAAAATTAGGGCTTTTTAATCTATTTACCTGCAGTCAAAGTAATTATATGAAGACACCTGTACGCACAAGGAGAGGCAGTTGACAGCCCAAAACGAAGGTTTAAGCCGTGGCAGTTAAAAAATTGACAGGTATTTTAATACAAACCCTTATAATTGAAAAAATTGGGTTTTTCTCGCTGGACGTTATTCTGGAGAAATTGGTTGCTGCAGAGGATAGAATAGGTTACAAAATGAACTGTTCACCACAGAAATAACTGCCTGGAGCTATTTTGAAGAATTTTACTAAACAGAGCATCAAAATAACCTTAAGTTTAAAGAATTCAGTTTTTGGAATTTCGATGACAGTTTGAAGGAAGGTTGTTTATGTTTTGCTCTCCAATATACTCAAAAAACTCTGATATTGAGGCATATTGGCTGTAATGAGTTAACTGAAAAGAATTCCTCTCAAACCTAATGCTAATTTGAATCAGAGTCTACAGGAAGCAACATTGAGATGACTTATAGACTGTTTTATTATGCTCATCCTTTACACAGAAAGTGTTTAGTTTGCTTGAGAAGCTGTTGATAATTGTCATAATTTGTAAAATCAATTGCTTGGAGAACAATGTTCAATTGCTTCGAGAACATGTTGGCATTTACACACAGGATTTGATGAGAGTTTGTTGGCTAATGTGAATATATTGCAGACAGTGGTGTTTTCTTTCTTCTCATACAGGTCCAAGTCTCCAGTCGGTCAAATAAGCCTGTGGTTGATATTACTCTTGCAAAATCTGAAGCTGTGAAGATTTTAGGGTTTGAAGATTTAGGCTGGTTGATACACAGAGATAGAAGTACAATACTGAAATAGAACAGCCACATTCACTGACAACCTTCAATTACATTGAACAACCTGGACACTGCAATTAATCAAAGTGCTATTTTTTGTGATTTGAATCAGTTTGTATTGAAAGAGGAGTTCATATCTGAATTCATATTATACTTCTAGTCTCCTTAACCCTAAAATGAGGAGTTTGAGTGGCTTATATTCTAAAACAGTTCGACATTATGCCTGATGGTGCATTTTTGAAATTAAGCAGTGCTATATTGTTCTTATGACAGTTTTCATTTATGATTGATCTATTCTCACAGTTTATCTATCCACAGACCTAGTTGTATGGTTGAGACAAGGGAACATTGAAGGCCTGTCCAGGAATGTATAGCAGATTGTGAAGGAGTTCAAAGAACAGAAAACCAGTTTACAAAGCATCTTTGAAACCTAAAACCAGATTGTTTCTAATTCCTGAAAGAAGAAGATGGGCAAGAGTGGGAAAAGTGGTAAGGTCAACAGGGCTGAGCCCACCGACTTAACCTGGATTGAGAAGCTTCCTGACTGTGCAGAATTGTTCAAACAAGCAGGTTGGCTGAATTTCTTCAGGAAGATAGATGGCTACAATGCACAGGTGTCTTGTAAGTTTGCTCAGGGACTCAAAGATGATATGGTCATGTTGGATGCTCTAAAATTCAAATTGACTGTGGAATTAATTGCAGAGGCTACTGAGATTAGTAATGAGGGTGAACATTGGTTCAAAAAGTTGCCTTTTGATTTTGAACCACAAAGGTACCTGTTGCCTAATGTGACTCCTGACTGGAACAAGGGTATTCTTATTCAAAATTTCAGGAAAGAATGGATTGAGCCCATAAGGATACTTCATAGCTATGTGACCTGTGAGGGCAGGTATTCATTTGTATTTAAATATCATTTTAGATTCCTCCAACACACAATAGGAGTCTCTAAGATGAACCTGTCCTTCTTCTTTTTGAAGAGCCTGCAGAAGATGTCCAGCAGGATAAAGCAACATGAAGATCGCACCTCCCAATCACTTTTTCATCATGGTCTGATCAAACTGATCATCACCACAGTGTTGCAACATGAGGGTAGGACTTGGAAATTCTTTCTGTTCTGGTCAGATGTTCATCCCCAACAAGAAGACCAGCAGCTTAAAAGGCAGACTGATAAGGGAAAAGTGATGATGAAAAAGCTAGGTCACACAGCTAAACCTGCAGATAAAGATAATGTTAAGGCTAAGAAGGTAGCAAAGCAGGTAAAAGTTGACAGTCAGTTCAAAATATCCTCAGATTTCCCTAAAAACAGGTACTCATTGTTTGCAGGAGAAAAAGTACAGCCTAGTCTGCAATTGCCACCAACAGCACATTCTGAAGAAACCAAGACTATTGATGAAGAGAAAGATGCTGTACTTGAGGATGAAGTGCAAATTAAACAAAGAAGCCCCCTCACTATATTGTCTGAGGATGAGGGGTACTTATTAGAAGATGAGCAGCCAATTGATGAAGTAGGGTTAAGTGTTGAAGCCTATGGAGAATTCCTTATTTCAGAATGCAAAGCAGCTAAACCAAAGAAGAAGAAAAGGACTGCAGCGTCATACAGAAGGCCTAAAACTAGGCCAACTAATAAGTTGAGATGGAATATGAAAAGATTACTTAATCCCAAGTTGAATGCTAGACAAGAAGCTGTTGTGATTGATTCTTCCTCTAGTGAAGAAGCAGAAATTGGTAAACAGGGCAGCAAAAGTAAGGGAAAATCAATTGTTAAATCCTCTTCTTCTTCTCAGCCTGAAAAGACAAAAATATCACAGTCAGTAAGAGAGTTTGAACAGCCTAAGTCTAAATTGTCTGAAATAGTGCTGGAGATAAAGAATAAACTTTTAAAACAGCAACAAGATGAGAAAGCTAGAATGTGTCCTGTTGAAAGTCAAGAGTGGGAGGATGAAGATGAACAGATACTCAGAGAAGCAGGCATTTTGGAGGACCCTGGTGTTTCTGCGGATTACACAGACTTCTTAATGAAAGATGAAATTATACCAGAGATCCCTAGTTCTGATAAAGAAGATTTACATGAAAATATTCAGCAGTATAAGAAACACATGAAGCACTTACAGTAGGTTAATGATGGTTTACTGAAAGTTAATAAAGGGCTTATAGGAGAACTGCTGGATGTTAAAAATCATTTCCAAGAGCTAGCAGAGGTATCCAAGGAGGTTCTTAAAAGGAAAAGGATGACTAACAAACACTGTTCAGAATTAGAAAGCACAATAAAGAACCTGCAGCAGGAGAACATGAAGCTCACCCAAAAGATGATCAAGCTGGAGCAGGAGAAAAAGAAGACTAAAAGACAAGCTCAAAGGCTAGATGGCATTGACCTCCTTGTTGAGGCAGCGAAGGAGATATGAAGCAGTTATTAGTTAGTGGTTATTTTAGATAAACATTTTCCTTTTGTTAAGCATTTGCTATTTTTAGCAATCTTGTAATTTTGTAAAAAGTCACTTTTTACTTTACCTACTTAGTGATTCGATGGAGACAGTTAGGAGGGAAAACCTAACTGATTTTGTAGAGGATAGCTATTTAGAGGAGTTAGCAAGACATTGTTAGGGTTCTGATTTTTGGGAGCATCAGGAGGTTTACAAGACTGTTTTGTCTGCAAACTTGTTCAGAGATAAGTACTGTAACTCTTATAGGCATTTACTGATAAAATAATGAGATATACATGACCTTTATCCTTCAGTTGTTTGTATTGGCTTCATTTTTCTTCTTGTCTAGTTGCTTAAATTGACAGATTCCTTGCTGGTTAATGTGTGTTTGCTGGTAATGCCTGTTGTTTATGTATGAACCTCAATGTTGTTTCAGATTGGATCTTGTTATATATGTCATGCATCTTTATCAGTTTATGATTATGATTTAGTTGTTACTTTTCTTCTGAATGTATTCCCTGATTGTTCTTGAAGCTTACAACTATTTAAATCATACCAAAAACCCTAAACTTTGTTTTATTTATTGAGTTTTACTCTTGAGATTGTGCTGGCTTGTTCCCCTAGCCTTAGGAACAATTTCTGGCACAAACAGTGCCCATTTTTTTTCCTCAAAAACGTTGCCACTGCTGTACCATACAGACTATACGGAACAATACAACTCAGCAGAAACTAAATGCCTTGAAAAACTGCCCAGCTCCTTAGGAT
Organism: Pseudotsuga menziesii; assembly: GCA_001517045.1. Classification (NCBI taxonomy): domain Eukaryota; kingdom Viridiplantae; phylum Streptophyta; class Pinopsida; order Pinales; family Pinaceae; genus Pseudotsuga; species Pseudotsuga menziesii. The sequence continues at coordinate 73,363 of LPNX010153374.1, read as the reverse complement.
TCATGCCCTCTTGAGAAAAAAAATTCTCCTTGGGATTTGTGCCCACTTGAGAAAAATTGCAGCTCCTCTCTCTGCAAATAACTCAGCCAAATGCTCACTCTTGGAAATGCTTTCCTTCAACTTGTCTTGCACACTACCCTAGGCTATCTCTTATAACTTGAGAGTAACTTTTCACCTTCCCAATCCCTAAATCCAAAGGCCAAGATTAAATATTGCCTTTTCAAGATCAAGGGTTGAGAAACTTTCCCCCCCAAAAGTGGTTACATTTTATTTTAATAAAGTCACATTTACTTTATGAACCAAGTGCACTTTATCTCATAAAGTCACTTTATAAAATTAAAACAAGGGAATACTTTATAAAAAGTCTCATTTACATAAGAGTCACTTTAAACCTGTGTTACATGGGTACCCGTACCGGGGGGTCGGGTACACGAACCAGTACCGGGTACACATACTGGGTACTTGGGTACTTCAATGGTACGTCCCCAACTGTACCCAGCCGTACCCAAATCCAATCTCACGTACCGGGTACTTCATGTATGAAAATAGGGTACTCGAGTGGATTTTGGTACGTCGTACCATGTGTTTGAGTACGCAGCAAGTATAGTCGTTGGACAATTTATCTTAGCTCGTTGTTCGGGATGAGTCAATTTGCAAAGTTTGAAGTTCAAAATTTTAAAAATTAAATAATAAAACACTAAAAGTTAAAACACATGTTATGTGAGCCCTTGTCCCTTACCTAAACCTGCATTTCTCACTGCTAGTGCACTGTGCTCACTACTCCAGCAAAGACGTGACAGAGGACCTTAGTGATGCTAATGACATTGATCCTAAGGCTGTTGATGACATGGCTTGAGGAAGCCAAATCAACTATCTTGTTCATGTTCCATGTTTACTGTTTTGAACTTTCTTTTTCATGTCTAAAACTGCCTTATGGCAATGAAGTTTGAACTCATGGTGTCATGGACATATAATATTTTATGTTGTTAATTATATTAATATAACCTCGGTCTTCTAGTTGATATGATTTATCAAATTCATTATTTTATGTTTCAAATTTTCAATGCCAATGTTTATATGAATTGTTGAATTTAGAATTATCAAATATGCATTTATGATGTGAGTGTGAAATGTTTTATTTTTATAAATTTTAACACACACAGACACGCACACATACATACATATATACATACATACATATATATATAGTACCCCCGACGTACCCAAGTACCCTGTTTCAAAAAGTGGCGTCCCCGTCCCCGTCCCCGTACCCACGTTTCCTGGCAACTTAGCTTTAAACATTATAAAACAACATTACAAAGTAAAGTAGCCTGGCTAGTGCATGGTCACTTCCGCATACAAGACAAAAACATGCGGAGTGCCTCCAGAGCTAAATCTCTAACATCCCTTCATGCGGGTTTGCATGAAACTTCAATAGCTTGGAGAAAGAAATTTTGTGTCATACAAATATTTCAGCCAAGCATTTACATACAACTCCACCTGGAGGATTGGGCCCATAGCCCATGGGTTTGAAGGCATTGATCTCTTTTCTAATTCTTCAACCAAAAACTATCAAATTTTTCAACTTTTTCTTTCTTTCCGAGGGTAGATTAAGGGTAGAATTTATTTCAAAAATATAGAAAAAATATTTGTTTGCTTTCTAGAATAGTTTAAGGTAATTTTTAGGGCAGATCTCACCCCAAATATTCAAAAAAATCTAATTTTTTTACATTAGTTTAGGAATTTCTTCTTTGGGTTAAATTAGCTTAATTTTGTTTGTTGCTTCTAGATTTATTTTCTGCATTTCATTTCTGAGAAAATCGGCCCTATAAATTCATCAATGCATGTCTTTTTGAGAGTTTTATCATAGGTTACGACTGCTTGAAATTCCTACGCACTAGTTTCATACATTTCTGCTATTTTCCAAAGAAATTGCTAATTTTTTACTTCCGCAAATTATAACAGCAAACATTGTCTGCTATTTCTTTCATGGATCATGGATGTATGAGACATTCTCATGACTCATCTTAACTTACATGGAAGTATTGGCACATTAGGTTACAAGATTCTATCGCCAAACTTGGAAAAGTGATTCTCGTAAATTTAAAAAGCCTGGAAATTTCACATTAATTAAACCTTTAGTGACTTTGCTTGAGATATTTCTTTCTCAAGCACGCACTCACCTTGGGCCATAACTTCTTAATTATATAACTTGTCTCATGCACAATCTTTTTAATTGGGGAATGTCCGTTTATTTCAACAAATGAACCCACTTGTTTAGTCACCCTTTGGCATCAAATGTTGTGATTATTTGCAAATGATCTCTAATTTCCATAATTGATATGTTTAATGTTCATGGTTTTATATTTTCTTGCATCCCTGAATATTTCCACTTTGACTGCTTTGTTTATTATGCAATTCAATTATCACATGATCAAATGCTGTATGGGAAGATTTACTGAATAATACACTTTCACAATCTTAACTAAGTTATTATCTTTTCCCTTTAGCTCTCTCAAACTTTATCCAATTAACCCTCGGGAATCCTCGTCCTTGAGATCTAGTCTAAAAGTGGGAAGTTAACATTGAGGAGACAACGATGCTCTCTTTCGAAGTTGCTCCTTGATAGCACTAGTGGATTGGGACTTTTCCACCCAAGTGCTAAATCAAGCCGTAATAGACCTCATCATATATTAAGTCGCAAAGTCATTATAACCACATGGATTCCCTCAAGTAGCAGAAGAACATTAACCAATTTCACACATTTTAATTTAGAGACAAAAAGTGTTATAGACTTCAAGTAGGCAACCAAATCACAAAGATGGAAGTTGTGAGGTACATTTCAACATGAGAAACCCAAGCAAGATCCAAGTGCATGAGCTCTTGAGTAATTTGAAACGAGAAGCGCCTTCAAGTAGAAGAGAGCAAGAAGTGGACCTCAGCCATCAAAATTGGGGCATAGAAGAACATTAAATCGTCCTACATATCAGTGCATCATCAAGGCCTTCTTCAAACCACTTGTGATTGTAATTAAAATTTAAAACCAAATACAATCATAACATTTGGAAAGATCAAAGGCATAATCCTACTACAACGTGATAGTAGAGAAAATAGATAGTGTTGCTAACATTATAAATAAGTTAGAATCAAAGTAATGAACCAATCATCAAGGGCAACCTTTCATCAAGCACAAAGTTAAATCCTACACAATAACTTACGCCAAATTTTGTGTGCATTCATAAAGGGCATTCTCCTTCCCTAGATACACAATATAAAGAGAAGCTAGAGTCCGAAATAAGAATACCCTAACACCACCATATACTATAATCACACCATGGGAACATTCTTTAACAAGCACCCAAAAAAGTTCTCTGGTCTGAAAAAATAGTTTTTTAATGTTCACAACAAATTCAAGCAAATACGACAAGTGACGACAACAAATGAATCCCAAGCATGCATATAATAAACATTATAGAAGAAATATAAATTCTGTTGAAAACTTCAAAGAAGATAAAACATATACATTTAATTTTTCACGGAAAAATGCATAGGCATTCGTTTTCCTTGAAATTTTGCGATTGAGCTTATTGTACTTCCTTCTCAAATCATCAATTGATTCAGGGTGCCTGCACATATAAAATATCTGTAATCAGAGCTCCCTCGTCTCTTAGCCATTCTAGAAAGCTCCACACAAGATGAAGGTAATTTTTAAACCGAGGATGTAATAACAAAATTCCACCTTTGATTTTCCACTTGTAGTCTCTGTGTGAGTCTTTTTAGCTGTCCACTAAGCTTTTCTGGTGTATCATCATCACAACCACCAAGAGCTTCAACCTCTGCTTCATGACAAAACATAGAAGCTTTCTTGTAATTCTCCTACAATCTCAAATCAATAAAAAAGAGTAAGGCATGATCGAACTATAAATGAGACTACAATTTCTATAGTTAATAGAGGATATTTAAACAATCAAAAGGCACTATTAAATGGGGGAAATCCCTCTAAGCATATTTCAGTGTTTCCTAATAAAATAATCTAAAAATAGCAATGTCATATAAGTCATCATTTAAGAGAAATGTTGCTTCAATGTATGCAAAAAATAGTTTAAATCTCTACTATGTTAAAGTTCATCTCATGATTTTCATAAGCCTGACTTCTTGTTCACGGGCTTTGATGAGCCGCCTGCCTAGAAGTCCATTCATCTCGATACTATTGTGAGATATCTCGGTATTCCCTTTGGTGTTCATCTCTCTCCAGAAGGTATGTGGGATAGGTGCCTTGAGCAACTTCAGCGTAAACTTCTTTTTTAGCAATATAAGAATCTCCCCTTTGCAAGTAAAATAACTATGGTAAGCAAGATCCTTTAGGCTTCCCACATGTATTATGTGTCTTGTCGACTCCACAACAAGACCCAATTTTGTCATTTGGAGCAAAATCTGCATTCATATTTCTCGGCCAAGTACGGTGGGGCTTGGGGTCTCATCATGATGCCTTGGGATGTTATCATTCGAGTAATAGAATGTTATCAATTGGTGGACAGTTGACTATGGTTAAACCTGTGTTGGAGGCTATTCCAGTATAATGGCACTCATTAGCACTTATTCCCAAAGGAGTTTTAGAGGCCATCGAGAAGAAAGGCATAATTTTTGCTTGGTCTAGAAAAAATTTAAATGGTTTCATCTCATTAGATAAGTGAAAGACAATTGCAATGCCAAAGGAATATGCAGGCTGGGGTTTAAAAGTGTGCATGTTTTTGGTTTGACTTTAGCAGAAAAGAATCTTTGGACTGTAGCAAAAGAGGATTCATAGAAATAATTTGGAAAAAATGCATTGTTCCAAGTTCCTTTATAGATTGTAACCCCTCATATTGTATGAGGATCACACATGAATTTCATCACATCACTAGTGAAATTGTTCACAAGGATTGAACTTACAATTCTTCATGGGTAGACATTTGGATGGGAAAGAGGTACACTTGTGTTTTTGACTCAAAGATGGTGCTTCTTCACAGTTGAATGGTGACCACGGTGCTCTCATGTCTTCATGGTGATTATTGGTAAACTATTGTGTGCCTAACAAATAAAACAATGCTCATATGATGATGCACTCCCTCTAAATGATGATTGAATGATACTTGATTAAGAAAATAAAGCAATTAATTAACACTTATGTATTTTATGGAATGGCAACCCTTCAACTTAGGGTCTACCTAAGTAATGTAGTGTTAATAACTGTACCTTTAAGTGATGGAATAATTACAGTATTTAACCTTGGGTTTCTAAGGTTTTAGTGTCATTAATTATATCCATCAAGGAAATAGAACTAGTCACATTGATTAGCCAAAGTACCTAAGGTTTGCACTTACAAGTAATTTAATAATCACTTACGAGGGGGCATGCTAGGCACAATATTCTCTCATGCAATTAAATTAACAATTATTCAGGTTGAGGGGCTCCTAGATGGAACACCCTAGGGTATTTGACGGCACTTGCCACATGGGAACTTGGAAGTTGTTACACTTTTGGGGGGCATCCTATCTTTTGACAGAGTACCTAGAATTTTTCCATCTCAACAACATTAGAATCAAGGTGGCCATGGTATTTCGCAAAAATGGTTACAATAGAAAATCCAATAAATATCTAGGAAGTTGGCAATTTCAAAAACACCACCTTAAAAGACTCATCATTTTTCTTTGACCACTCGATCTAAGAAGCACCCCACCTTGGATGGTTGATCTTTTTTATGATTTCAAGAGAGCAATCATTAATAAATGTTCATGGTGAAGAACAATTGGTCAATCACCCTAAAGACGGGTGTGTCCTCTTTCCTTGAGCCATTTTGGAGGTGGTCGGTAACTAATTACATTGTTAATTCATTGTTGAAACTTTTTCATGGAGTTAGTTACTTGTAGCAAGTGGATTTAACCAACTGCATTTGTCTATTATTGTTGAACTCTGTTATACAAAAAATAATTTTATAATAAAAAAAATTAAATAAATAACAATAATAATAAATAATATAATGTAATTAGATATTAGACGAAACTACCTAAGAGATGTGACTTTTCATGAAGTCACCTCAAAAATCTGAAAAAACATATATATGTATTCGGGTTTCACTTTGTAATTTATCGTCTCTTCTACTCAGCTTTTGCACCCATCATCTCATCTTCCCCGCATTAAGTCGTCCTCTACCGCGCCTTCCTCCACTGTGCACCACCCTCCTCCTGCGCCCTCCAACACCTGCACGCCCTCATCCGCGTGCTCCTGCATCCTCCCTTCTCCCCCTCCCTCCACTCCTACTGCAGTTCTTTCACGCCCTCCACGCTTGCTCCAGCCTGCATCATTCTGGCTCACGCCACCACTCCCTCCCTCCACAGCTTCCATCCTATACGCACCCCTCCCTTCTGCTCGTGCTCACCCCTGCTTCGTGCTCCTTTCCTCCGTCACACACCTGTTTACGCTCATCCCTTTTCCTCTATGCGCGCACCTTCCTCCATCCACCGTTGCACCCTCCCTCACATTGTATCCCTATCTCCCATAAAATTTTAAATAAAATTAAAATATTATAATTATTCATTATAATATTTATTTTTATTTAAATATTTTTCCTCCAACTAATTATCACCATAATTTTTTTTACAAATTATAAAAATATTTATTATTAATTCAATAAAATAAAACAAAAGAAAAAAATCCTGGCAGGTTGGCTTCAAACAGCTAATAAAAATAAATCAAGGTTCAGCACAGAAAAAATCCCAGTCATTTCTAGGATGGGAGATATTAATGCCAGATTGGACCAATTAGACGAAAAGGTCAACGAGAGATATGTAGAACTCAAGGAAGACATCGACAAAAACAATAATGAACTAACAGAACTCAAGGCAGGACTAGAGCAAGGCATCAATACATTGTAGGCAGAGCAAAAGAAGACGCAAGAAACTCTCAACACTATCTTGGCCAGACTACAGTCACACACTTCAATGCCCCCACCTAGCTTTAACCTAGACCCTTTCAATACACCTCCAAATACGCCTAAATCATCGGGCCAACCCAACACAATGCCAACACATGAAGTTCCCCTCTTTAACATTCTGTCAATATTAATTCCCCAAGCACACGGATACCAGAAAAGGGTAAAGCTAGAGTTACCCAAATTTGATGGTGATGAGAAGCAATGCATCGCATGGATCAATAAAACCGAGGAATACTTTGATATCCATAACATACCCCACGACAACAAGAAAATTAAGTATGCCGCCATGTAGTTAGAGGGAAATGCGTACAATTGGTACATGTGGTGGAAGATGACAACTCGAGTCTGTTCCTTTAATTCGAACACCTTTAAAAATGATCTTCTTAAAAGGTTTCAAGGAGTAACCGAGAAAGACTTATTTGCCAAGATCACAAGGTTGCAGCAAAAAGGTAGTGTAGATGAGTACACATGTGAATGGGAAGCTTTGGCAACTCGAGTTCCAGAACTAACCAATTACCAATGTCTACAAACATACAGACATGGACTAAAACCGCACATTTGAGAAGAGTTAGAATTACATAACACTTCTACTATGGACAAGGAAAGATGTAAGGCCAAGATCATCGAGAACAAGTTTAAACGATCCATGCAAGGTAGCTTCGACAAAAACTACTCCAAGAGAAATTCTCCCCAATCAGCGAATACATGAGCTTCAAGGTATACTCCACCGCATCGAAGGGAAGGGGCAAAACCCAATTTAGAAGCCCAAAGGATGAGGGAAGGAAAGTGCAAATATTGTGGAGAAAAATGGGATCCTAAGCATAGATGTTTACAAAGCAGCAATCCCCAAAAACTATATACTTGCGAAGCCAAAGAAGTAGAAAAAATCTCAAAATATTAAGAGCCAAGTGAGGAAGTTATAGGAAACCAGCATGAATGCCACTTAGAACTAGAAGATGATACACCAAAAATCTCATTAGCCACCATTACAGGGATATCTCAGCCACAAACACTGAAGCTAAAGCACATATAAAAAACAACAATGTTTCGATTCTCATAGATACCGACAGTACACAACTTTATTAATGTTAATCTCACTAAAATATTCAACTTATTCATTTTTCCAATGTTGAACATGAAGGTTATGGTAGCAGATGGAAAGAAGATTAAAAATGTGGGAAAATGTCACTAGGTGAAATTACAAATGCAAGAGTATAATCTAGAATCCAACACCTTTGTCATACCTCTTGGAGGAGTAAACGTTGTGTTGGGAATCCAATGGTTGTAAACATTGGGAACTTACTCCGCTAACCATCAATATCGCTTCATCTAGTTCAATTGGCTAGGAAAAGAGTACAAGTTGTACGGTTTCCAACCACCCCAAACTCAATTGGTTACATCACATCAGATGAAAGGCTTATTCGAAAAGGACAACCTGCTTACATAATTCAATGTCAAGAGATGGAGTTGCTAACATGTGAAAGAGATGACTGTAAGCCTTCGAAGATACAAAACCTAATCCAAAAACATCACAAGGTGTTCCAAGAGCTTTTGATGGAGCTTCCACCAAACAGGAAGACTGAGCACTTAATTGAGCTAGAGCCAGGGGCAAAGCCTGTAAATATCAGACCATACAAATATCCCCATTATCATAAAACAGAGATTGAGATTTTGACTCGAGATTTATTAAAATGTGGAGTCATGTCAAAGAGCAGAAGCCCTTATGTCGCTTCAATAGTGCTAGTTCGAAAGAAGGATGGATCTTTCAGATTGTGCATTGATTACAGAGGACTCAACAAGGTAACAATTAAGAATAAATTCCCCATTCCTTTCATCGTTGAGATGATGGATGAACTTCATGGAGCTAAGTACTTCTCAAAATTAGACTTGAGATCGGGATATTACCAAATCAAGGTTAGATTAAAAGACGTAGCCAAAACTGCTTTTCGTACTCATGAAAACCATTATGAGTTCAAAGTAATGCCCTTTGGGTTAACTAACGCTCCAACCAAATTCCAAGCCACAATGAACGAATTGTTCCAGCCATATTTACGGAAGTTTGTATAAGTATTTTTTGATGATATCCTCATATATAGCAAAACATGGAGAGAGCATGTTCGACACTTAGATCAAGTACTAACCATCTTGGAAGAACATCATTTTTTTGCAAAAATGTTTAAATGCACTTTTGGAAAAGAAGAAGTGGTCTATCTTGGCCATATAATATCAAAAGAGGGATTCAAAGTCGATCCTAGTAAGATCAAGGTAATCACTGAGTGGCCCCAACCGAATAACATCTCAAAATTACGAGGGTTTCTAGGCTTAACTGGGTACTATTGAAGATATGTGAAAATATATGGCCATAAAGTGGCCCCCCCAACAAACTTACTGAAGAAAAATTCATTTTGATGGAATGAGGCAGAAAAATGTTTTGAAGCATTAAAAAACATTATGTCATCAACATCATTATTAGCAACCCAAAATTTCACAAAACCCTTTGTAGTTGAGTGGGATGCTTCAGGATTCGAGATAGGAGCAGTCTTGATCAATGTTATCAGAACGAGACCGGTCATCGAATTGACAAAGCCCAAAATGTGAACCGAACCAGAAATAGGACCAAAACCAGAAAAAAAAACAGTAGACTAAAAAACACATAAAATATTCATATAATGTAAAAAAACATATATATTCATGTGCATACATATGAATCCAAACCACTAATACACAAACATGTAAAGTTTCTCATATATATAGCAAGTATAGGTGCAAATAACCAAAATAGCACCGAGTGCAATACATCACTGAAGTTTTGAACCAAGATACATCAACAAAGAGGCTCTAAATGGCCCCTACAATCCAAAAAATAAACATAGTACTACTAGTAATGAATAACTATAAACTGATAACATGAAAACTAGGGCTTAATCATCCTCATTGTCACCCTCATCCTCATCCTCATCCTCATCCTGATAATCCTCAATTGGAGTGGGATTTTGAGCCCCACTAGATTCCCCCAGTCCTGATGGTTAAACCTTTGGAAGTGGGTCCAAATCCAACCAAGAAAGGTCTTCATTCTCAAAGGCTGGTGCCTGAGACTCCACAACCCACTCTAATAATGGATCAAAGTCATCGAAGGTTATGTTTCCTGATGCGAAGGTCTTGTTCAACAACTGGCTACACCTCAGCCTACGATTGTATTGAACATAGACCATATCATTCAACCGTTTGTGTTCCAAATGGTTTCGCTTCTTGGTGTGTATATGCTCAAAAACTCTCCAATTGCGTTCACATCCAGAAGCATTGCATGGCTAGCTCAAAATCTGAACTACAAACTTCTGCAACTCAAGGTAGTGCCCACCAAATTGTCCCCAACAATGGGCTAGAAACAGAGTTGAATGCAAACAAGTTTTAGTAAATGACTTTGAAAACTTTCAATAATATTATATATAATTTGAAAACTTTGAAATTTCTTACCAAGTGGATCCTTGGATCTGTCTCGTATGGCCATACTCAAGCCAAAACTATGCATACTCTCATTGAATTGCAGCAATTTACTATGTATTTCATCTTGTGTCTTTGGGTCAAGAACCATGCGTTCAATGTATTTATACAATCCATCTTTTACCTCCCCATCATCATCTGCTTCAAAGTCTTTTGTATAGTGGTACCTTCAAAAGTTCAAAGTTTAAAAGACAAGTGATATTCATTAGTTTACTATGTTTGAAACTTTGAAGTTGAACCTAAAAGGTTGAAATTATAACAAATCTTATAACTATGAATTTGAATTTTAAAAATTCTTACCTTGGGTTTAAGTAGTAGCTTGTTGCATGCAAAGGACGGTGAAGTTCTCTGTTCCATCTTTCATCAATGATTTTCCAAATAGGAAAATAATTCTGCCTTTTGTCACCATATCTTGCCATTATTGCTTCTTTGGCCTGATCCATGGCCTCATAAATAAAACCCATGGAAGGTTTATCACCATCCACCATTTGCAGCACTTTCACAAGAGGCTCACTGAACAAATCAATCTCTTCTAGCTTTTTCCAAAATGTCCTTTAAAACACTTTGTCAGCTACCTCTTTCCCTTCAGCCTTTTTACTCCACTAAGATTCATTCGACTCATCACAAGAAAACATTTTACTCAGGTTGGATTTTTTATTTTTGGGGTAAAGAGATGATCTAACTAGCTCTTAACCCCCAGTGTTCTTCCTCATTAGGCTCGAAACCCATGAGTGGTTGTATATGTACCTGGTTATTGATTTTGCATGCTCCACACACTTCTTGACCCACTCAATTTTGCCAATATCCTCAAGCATGAGGTCCAGACAATGTGTTGCACATGGTGTCCACCAAATGGTAGGGTGTTTTTTCTCTAACATCCTTACCGTTGCAACATAGTTAAAGGCATTTTTAGTGATGATTTGTACAACATTCAGTGCCCCCACCTCCTCAATTACTTCATCCAAAAGACAAAATAATAGTTGTGCATCCTTCACCTTATCAGAGGCATCCACAGATCTAAGAAACATGGTTCCTTTTGGGCAAGCAATCAAGAAATTGAGAATGGTGTAGGATTTTCCATCACTCCGTCCATCAGACATTATTGTGCACCCTATTTTACTCCAGGATTGTTTGAACTCCTTGAGGTATTCATCTATTCTTTGGATTTCATTTCTTAAAAGGGGACCCTCGATATCATGAAAATTAGGGCCTTTGAATCCTGGACCACATGAAGCTATAGCATCTATCATAGGTCGATAATAGGAAGAATTAGTTGCATTAAAAGGTATGTTTGCATCATACCACCATCTAGCAATGCACTCCCAAGCAGCCTCCTTATCCATCTTCTTCAATTTAGCATTAATGGTGGGCTGAGCACCAGGTGTAGTGCAGGGAACAAAGAAAGAGTCAATCCCTCTACCGATGCCCCTACGTGGCCTCTTGAAATTGGATGCTTTAAGTCCCACTCTCCCTTTAATAGGAAAACTGGAAGATTCTTCAAACTAGGCACTTCATTTTGAGGGGTATCATGATAATCACCCTCATAGTCACTATTAAACTCAGCTGGCATAGAACCTCTCCCTATGTCTTTTTGAATCTTCTTTGCATTGGTTTTTTCTTTATGGAAGGCTTCAATACTACTTAGCATTTCTGCTCTCAAATCATCAGAGACTTTTGGACATGGCTCAACATTGCCCCGTGCATGTGCTAAGTGTTGTTTTATTCTATCGATACCCCCCCAACAATTTTCTTCCCACAGTAATTGCATATTTTTTCCCATTGTCATCCAATTGGCAATGATTTCATGCTGGATCTTGTAGAAATTTTTCAGCACTCTCCCAACCCGGTTTTCAACTTGATTTAAAACATTGTTTAATGCCCAACCCAATTTGTACATGTGCTACAAATTAGATTTTTCTCATAAACAATATATGACTGAAACACAAGAAGAGCTTCTACAACATTTTCAAGAACAACAAATAAAACACATTCACACATAAATTTCAGACACAGTATTGTTGGTCCAATGACCCAGGAAAAACCCCAACCTCCGTGGAAAACCTGTGAGAGAGAAATTTTTATTATTTGGAAAATTTACAGCAATAGACAGAAAAATTTCAGACCAACTTATCTCAACCGAAAGAAATATGTTGCCTCGTTTTTTGTGCCAAAGAAAAAAAATACAAACTCTGAATTTTTTTGTTTGTTTGTTGCCTCCTTGATTTCCATGTTGTTGTACGGACCGTACGACAGTCGTATGGACAAACCGTACGGTCTGTTCTATACGGAACAGCCTCGAGATTTGTGCTTGCAATAAATGCCTCAAGATTCGTGCCCAAAATCCTCCTCGAAATATGTGCCTAAATTCTGCCTCGATTTTTGTGCCTAAATTTCCCTTCTTGAAAAGTGTGCCCCTGTATAGAATCTGTACAATACGTCCTATACGGTACATCAATTAATGCTCCTGTTGTTACCACGAAAACCATGCCTAGCTGTCTCCTTGAAAATCATGCCTTCTCTTGTTGAAACTTTCCTTCCCCGATTTGCATGCCCAAAGAAAATTGCTCCTGCTACTATTTTCTTCTCCTTCTTAGAAAAATGGCTCTCTTCTCTCTCAAATGCAAAAGTGCCTCTTCACTTGGAAAACTTTATGTTTAGGTAAAAATTTAGGGTGAATGAAAAGCCATCTAATCCTAGGGCTCATATTAGACTAGATGAGTGGTTGTGATTAAAATCACTCACTTTTTAAATTTTTCACTTAAAGTTCACTTTATTCTCTATAGTGCAATTAATGCTCATCTCAAGTCATTAATATAAAGTCCAAGTGACTCAACCCCTTTTCCTAGTGACTTAGGCAAAAATCACTTAGGGGAACAATTCATAGGTAAAAATCAACACTCCCTCTTACTGAGGAAGTTGTTCTTCACCACACCCAACTTCTCTCTGAAACGAATGAACTTGCCTCTTCCAAGAGACTTCGTTAGGATATCTACAACCTACTCATCAGTGGAAATGTACTGCAATGTCACTGCTTCTCTCTAAACATAATCACGATTGAAATGATACCTGATCTCAATATGCTTTGACCTGTCGTGAAATACAGGATTCTCAAAGAGCTGGATGCAACTCTGATTCTCATAGTAAATCAACATAGGCCTTAGCTCCTGATCAAATAAATCCACCAACAACTTACGAAGCCACAGCCCCTTGCAACTGGCCTGACTGGTTGCCATATACTCGGCCTCTGCAGAGCTCAAAGCAACAAACTTTTACTTCCGACTGAACCATAACACTGCTGCTGAGCCCAAACTGAAACAACATCTGCAACTTCTCTTCTGATCTGCCACACTGCCTGCTCAATCTGAATCTGTGAATCCAATCAATCTGACCCCATCCGATATCCTGTAGTCCAGACCATACTCCAGTACCCCTGCAAGGTATCTGAACACATGTTTTGCGGCTACCTAGTGCACCCTCCTAGGCTCCACCATGAACTGACTAAGATTGTTCATCGCAAAACACAAATTTGGCCTAGAGTTGAACAGATACATCAAAGAACCAATGAGCTGACGATATAATGTTGGATCCACCAAATCTCCCTCAGAAGCATGAATCTTCTTCCAGTTGGTGATCATCAGTGTAGACATCGACATGCAATCCTCCACCCAAAATCTCCTCAGAATATCAATTGCATACTTTCCCTGTCCCAGGAAAATATGGCCAGGCTCCTACCAAACCTCAAATCCCGAAAAATAGTGCATCAACCCAATGTCCGTCATCTCATACTCTGAAGCAAGATCTCTCTTGCAAACTGAAATAGGTCTCTCTCCCCTCATGATAAACAAGTCATCCACATACAACAGAAGAATGAGCGGATCATCTCCAACCATGATGAAATAGAGATTCAGATCTGCCTCACTCTTCTGAAAACCCATCCGCTACAAATAAGAGCCAATCCTAGAATACCGAGCTCGATGAGCTTCAACCCATACAAGGCTTTCTTCAACCTGCAAACATGAGACTCTTTCCCATGAATCTCAAAGCCCTGAGGCTGCTCAACATAGACCTCCTCTTGTATGATTCCATTGAGAAATGCAGTCTTCACATCTATCTAATGGATCTTCTAGCCCATTTCAGTAGCAATGGAAATCAACGCCCTAATAGAAGTATAACGAGCAACCGGTGCAAAGGTCTCATCATAATCAACTCCCTCAACCTATGAAAAACCTCGCGCCATAAACCAAACCTTGCACTTCTCCACACTACCATCTGCAGCATATTTAGCTTGTAAAGCCAAAGAGAAGTCATCACTGACTTGCCCTTAGGTCTCGGAACAATCTCCTAAACATCGTTCTTCATGATGGAATGGTACTCTTCCATCATGGCATCTCTCCAAACACGATGCTTAGAGGCCTCCTCAAAAGTAGATGGCTCTGAATCACGAATACTAGCCACTAATGCCATACCCAATCTGTCTGGCATCTGAATAGCCCTTACTGGCTCCTTGGGTGTTCCAAACTCCTTTGCTTCCTTCAAGGTGTCTTGAAGCCACTTAGACTTCTTGTTCCCTGAAGACCGCTCCCACATTGGTTTGTCCTCATCTGATGAACTCCCTAAGGTAGAAGACCCAATAACCTGTGAACCAAAAGCTAGTCTGCTAACAATTGGTGAACCTTGTGATATTGAAGCTCTATACGGTGAACCTATGACCTGAGACCCAAAACCTGTCCCCGAAGATCCTTCTGGTTGAACCATTGAAACTAGAGAACCTGTGCCTATACGTTGTGGTCCAGTAACCCCGAAAACCTGTGAATCTGTCAACTGCACTGAAGGTACCTGTGAAACTACCTAAGGTGTGGGAACCTGTTGCTCTCCCTGCTCTACCTCTCTAAACTCCCTGAAGGCCCGCTCCTCCTCAAATCTCACTTCCCTCCTCACAATAACCTTCCTCTGAGAAGAAAGATAAATGTGGAAGGCCTTTGAAGTCTCATCATACCCCACAAAGATACCTCTCTCTGTTGTGGGCTCAAACTTTGTTCACTTCTCAGAAAGGACATGTGAGTAAGTCAGGCAGCCAATATCCGAAAATGACTCACCTCGGGCTTCTTGCCTATGAAACTTTCCTCAGGTGTCTTGTTCCCCACAGCACGATGGGGAATCCTATTCTGAAGGTATACAGTTGTACTACATGCCTCCGCCCAAAGGAAGAAAGCAAGTGATTGATCAAGCAGCATGGCTCTCACAGCTCCAACTATAGATATGTTCTTCCTTTCTACCACTCCATTCTGCTCAGGAGTGTATGGTACAGTCAACTGTCTCTGAATTCCCTCCTGTCTGCAATACTCATCAAACTCCTTGGAGGTGAGATACTCACCCCCATTATCTAATCTAAGTGCCTGAATCTTCCTCCAAGCCTGGTTCTCCACAAGAGCTTTGAACTCTTGGAACCTCTGCAAGACCTCCTCAGATTTCTTGCTCTTCAGGAAGTAGATCCAAGTCTTCCTGAAATGGTCATCGATGAATGTCACATAATACTCTAACCCTCTCAGAGAAACAACTGACATAGGACCACACAAGACGGAGTGTATCAAAGCAAGGACTCCTGCTGACCTGCTATCACTGCTAGCACAAAGCTCGTTATTGCTGCTATGTGCTAAAGTATGTTGGGGCTGAAACAAAATCTTGTACAGTTTCCCACATCTGAGTTTAATGGTGTATGAAGCAGATGGTCCTACAGTATTGGGAAAAACACACACATGTCCATCCAGGAAGGACACCCCAAGACCCCTATCCTCGATTATGGAAATTGACATCAATTTCTTCTTCAGCCCTGGTACATACAGTACATCTCTCAAAATCATGGGACTCATGGACTTTCTCTTAAAAGTAATGGTCCCATGCCCAACTGCTCTGACAACTGTGTAATCTCCCAACACTACCTCCACATCAATCTCTTCCTGTGAAAGCTTGGAGAACATCTCTCGAGCGCCTTTCATGTGGCTCGAAGCTCCACTATCAATATACCACGTGCTAGAGGTGTATGCACTCAAGGAATTGCCTGTCAACAAGGAAAACTCCCTCTCAATATCAACATTTGCACTCGTGATGATGGATTCTCTCTCTCTATCAACATGCCCAGTATAGAGAGAAAACTCTCTCTCAAATCTCGCTGTAAACTCCTCCACCTCTATTAAAGCTGCTATGTGCTGCTTCTTCTTCTTCTTCTTCTGTGGACACTTCACAGCATAGTGTCCAAACTTCTACAAGCGAAGCACTTCACAGTGCTCAAATCCTTCTTGTGCCCACTTCCATCCTGCTGCTTAGCCCCACCCTTATTGTGGTCCTTCTTGAACTTCTTTTTCCCCTTTGCAGTCAATGCCACATTCTCCTCATCATCCCTGCTAGTAGAAGCGTTGCCTTGCACAAGACTTCTCTGGGTCTCCTCCTAAACAAAATCATCACAAATCCTGTCCCATGTAGGCAAGTTCTCCCTGGCCACTATAGCCTCCACAAACACAACCCAAGGCTTTGAAACCCCATTCAAAGCTGTCTACACTAGCTCCAAACCAAGAACAACCTCCCCCACTGCTGCAAACTCATCTCTCACTTGAGAGATCCTAGTAAGGTAAGATATCACAACCTCAGCTTTGGCCATCTTGATACTTTTCAACTTCTCCCTCAAAACCATCTTCCTATTCTCATTTGAGCTTTGAAACAAGCCGGTCAAAGCATCCCACATCTGATATGCAAAGGTCTTACTCAAGGCACATGGGATCACATGGTCTTTCACTGCATCTAGGATTATTCTTCTAGCTTTTATGTCCTTGTTGAAGGCAGAAAGTGTTGCAGCAATAGGAACTGGTGCAGTATTATGAACCACCTCATTTCACAACTCATTTTCCTCCAATATCAGCACTAGCCTTGCTTTCCATGGGAAAAAATTCCCAGCCCCATCAAACCTATCCTCCAACCTAAGTCCTGTAGCCATTTTCTATGCAAAGTTCAAGTTTCAACGAGGTGTTGCCCACTGACAAAAGAAATCACTGAAGTCTGAAATTTTTCACTATGTATAAATCTGCACTCTCTTTAAAAAAGCTCTGATACTTGTCCTAGCTGGAGCTAGATGTTATCACATATATAATAGCTAGCCAGGCTACCATATTCTATTTTTCAGATACAGTACATTTTTCAGCCAGATCTCTTACATATGAGATGCTGAGATGAGCAGTTTTGACGGATCATTATTTTGTTATGGACTATTATACTCTCCCATGTCAGGACTAAGTCTCAGGACACTCAGATTCAAGGACTAATGCAGCCATTTAGTCATTTGCAAAGCAGTTGATGATGCCCAGATTGGCTTTAGTGTTTTCTCATTGGACAGATGATGGTTCAGATGGATTATTTGCATGGTTATGACTCAGCATTTATTATATTGTGTTATGGTTATCATTGCTCTTATACTCATTTTTGTGACATATACTAGCATTTAATGTCATGATCTGGCGGTCCCAAAAGCAATGGTTAAAATACCCCATGAAGGGTATAAGAAAAGGTCCCAAAAGCAATGGTTAAATATATGCTATATCCAAATATTGTTGACCTTATAAATTTGAATATGTCCTGGATGAAAGTTGTGATTAGCTGTGCTTTTAAGCACTGGTGAAGTCCCAAAGGGTCATATAGGCCAAAAAGGCCATGGAAATAAAATTGATGGTCCGAATGAACCTAGATCAAACTTGATGTAGACATGATCCCTAAGTTGAATAAGCACTCTCTAAACAACTCAACCATTTGTGAGGCACTGCCATTCCCTGTGTTGTTGTTTGTCCGGCATGTGGTTATAGTGAGTATTCCCTTTCCATATCCAAAGTGTCATGATGTTAAGTTCCTTTCTTCCAGATCTCAACCCATTGACGCATGCTTTTCTTCATTTTACTGAAAATTCCATAAATAATAAAAAACCAAAAATACTAAAAAATAAACCGCTCGATCTCTGGACAAACCACTGCTGAGTTTTGTAGATCGGACCTCCCTCTCACCAATTCACCCCTAACACTGAGCTAATTCTGCTTGGTTTTCCCTAGATCTGAGAAACTGCCTTCTCAAACCCTAGCGCCCGTCACTGAATTTTTACTTTTTTCGAGATCTGATTTTTCCAGGAAAATAACAACTTGGGTTTGTAGATCAGGTCATCCTCACTCGAAATCACCTCCAACGCTGAGCTAGAGGCTGACAGGTGGCCCTAGATCTCAGAAACTGCCTTCCGAGACCCTAGCATTTCTCATCATTTTTCTAACTTTTTCCTAGATCTGATTTTTCAACATTTTTCCAACTTAGGTTTGTAGATCAGGTCATCCCTATCCCATTTCCCCTCAAACGATGAGCTGATGGTCTCTGAATTGTCCTAGATCTGAGGATCTGCCTCTCCAAACCCTAGCGCTAGCCACCTTACTGTTGGTTTCCCCTGTAGACTGAATTTTCAGGGCAAATAATTTTCTGGATCTATAGATCAGGGCATTTCCCAGGTAGGTCCACTCCAACGTTGGGCAGATATTGACTCCATTACCCTAGCTCCAACAGGCACTGATCTCCAACCCTAGCGCTAGCCCCTTTTTGGTCTCTTTTCCTTGCAATCTGATCTTTCCCTGATGACTCGGGATCTCTGATATTGTCACATCTATCATCGAGTCTACCCATCAGTACTAGATATCCCCAACATTGTCCTTGCCCTCCCTGCATTGGTCACGTTTCCCAAGGCAATGGATATCTTCACCAATTGCTAGTACCTCAACCCTAGATCTGATATTTACCCCATAGGTCACCTGTGTCCCGCTTTGGATCAACCCTCATTTGTATAAAACCCTTATCCAAATCCTTGGCACACTTAGTAACACCTTCCTTAGATCTAAGGTCCAATTACCTTACACCTTACGTACCTTAAGTCTAATTGATCTGATCTGGTGTCTAGGTCTGATCTCTCCTATCGGGAGAAAATCCAGGTCTCCCCCTTTGTTGTCTTGGGCTTAGATAACAGAAAGTGAAGGCTGCCTTGATTAGCGTGACAACCATCCATTTGGGAGTCTAGGCAATCTTGGTTCCACTACCTTAGTTGCTTGTCCCTCTACCATCCATCTTGGATCCACCTCACATAGGAAACTACAAGGTTGGTGATAACACGAGTCATAGGATAGGCCAGCATGTTGTCGAGTAGATCGAGGATCTGAACTAGAATGGTTCATAAATCCTGTTGTGTATAAATATGTAAGCCTACAAGGCATAGAGGGATAGGATAGAATAGATAGGATAGAGGCCAAAGATAGAGAGGTCAGTAAGACCTATAGGAGTCAAAGACAGAGAAGAGACCAATTAAAGATGTATCAGGCCTAAGCAGATCAGAACACAGGTTCTGAGATAATCTTAAATGTACAGTTTCATTGTGTGAATGAAAAAGAAAGCCTATTTCGGCATAATCTATATGTGAAATTATAACTCTCTTTGAATCTATGATTTCATGAATTGAATGGTTGTTTAATCCTTTGTTAAAGGTTGATAAGTCATTGTGTGAATTAAGGCTTCTGAGAGGGAGAGAAAACAAAGATCGATTGATCAATTCTCTGATCAATCGTCATGGAAGAGAGAGCATCAATTTATCAATTAGATCATTGAGATTTCATGAATGGAATATGTTTCGGAATAACCTTGTTGCAGGTTTTCTAGATCAATGATCGATCATTGCAAAGATCGATGATAAATGAGGTTTAAGTCTGTGCAAGCTTCGATGGTTGAGATCGTGGTAGAAGCAAATCCACGGCTGAAGAGGGGTTTCGTAAGTTGGAGTTATGCCTGAGATAACCCAACCTTGCCTAAACTAAATCGTCCGCATGAATATAGAGCGTGTGGTGGAGATCTGAAGAGGCTGAAGATCAACGGCTAATATGGATTTCGCTGATTAAATAGTGAGGAAGATAAAGATGGCATGGAGTTGCGAAATCGAAAACTAATCGTTACAAAGACGATTAAGATTAATGGACGAGATTGATCATTGAAACAAATCAACGATTGTCAATGATTCTGCTGGGAGAACTTGTACGGGTATTGTAAATCTCAATGGTTGCAGAATTTCTATCAAATCCGCTTCACTTTGTTTGAAGTCCACCGTCGATCTAAGGAAAGTTAGATCCAAAGGTTGTCGGTCATTTTGTTGATTCAACTAGTAAAGTGGTTAACAACAAAAGTTGGATGCAGAATTTTAATGTAATCCGCTCTTTAGTATTTGGAGTCCACCATCGATGGAGGTGCATCAAGATCTAACGGTCTTAAACGATTCTGCCGATTCAACTAGCAAGCGGGTTAATGTTCAGGATGTGAGCGAAATTTCCATCAAATGTGGTTTAATATATTTGAAGTCCGTCGTTGATTAAAGTTGATAGAGATCCAACGCCTGAGGATGATTTCGCTTGGTGAAATAACAGGTGAGATAACACAACAGGATGAACGCGAAATTTTTATGAGATCCAGTTCATCGTCGTCTAAAGTCCACTCTTCGTTGAACGCTTCCTGGGACATTGGCCGGGTTGGCTAGAGTTAGCGGTTCGACTAAAGTTAGAACCGACTAAATCGTATAACGGTCTGTCTAAAGACTGTTACATGGGAGCCTGGCATAAGTTTGGTATCAGAGCAGAACAAGGATTCTACGTAATTACTATCAGAACCAAGAGGTAAATCAATTTTTTTCAATTCATTTTAAAGTTGAAGACTAACAATTGTGTTGAGAGGGTTAGTCAGGTGAGAGTATTTAGAATTGATTTAAATTGTAGACAGGAGATATAAACCACAGACAATAAAGAAAAGTGTAGATGAACAGATGAAAAAGATCAGGAATAGAATCTTTTGAAGGTATGAGATTATCATTTTATGATAATTCTGGTTTTTTATGATTAATGACAAAGTGCATATTGCAACGAAAGAATGCAGCAGTAATAACAGGGAAAGTTGTGCTCAAGAACAATTATGTGCTTGATGAAGAAGAATGATAAGGTCTTGGTACAGATCTTATAGGAAATTGATGTGATGTTAGATGTTGATTCTGGTGATAGAAGTTCATGTTGCAGATAACAGGTATCTAGATAATTGTGAGAGAACAAGTTTGTTCCTGAAGAAGTTCTTTTGAAGATAGTGATGGAGATATTTTCCGTCAACTGTACAAGTGAAAAGTCTGAAGGTATGGACTGATTGATGTTTGTATTTTGACTTTGGTTATATGAATTATTAGGAAAGATTTGACAATAGCAAAGAACATAGAAGTTCTTGAGAAGAGGAAAGAGGAAGCAGTGGCAGAACCCAAGAAATCCAACAGAGGTTGGACAAGAGAACACTAGTGTATGTTCCCAAAAGAGGAGTGGACCTGCAGAAGCCAAGAAGAGCAAAGGAGATGCTCAAAAGGTTCTAGTGAGAGGACCAAAGATACCAAAAGGACAAGCTCAAGGAGAGATAGCTTGTTGAGGTATAGTAGCAGGTATAGAGACTTCCTGGAGGTGAAGGCTTAGCTACAGTCCATTAGTGGACAGGATGAAGTTCACAAAAGAGGAGAAGGAGACATAAACAATGACTACTGAAGGTCATTGTAGGGGTTCAGAGAAAAGCCACAGCAAAAGAAGGATCCCTCCTATCAATTGGAGCCATGGAAAAGTTCAAACAAAAATTTGAAAATAAAACCCTAGTTTTTATTAATTAATAGGAAGAAAAATTTATAAGAGAAGAGGAGAAGAAGGAAGAGTGTTGATAATGGACATACCTTCACACTCCTCGCAAAGTTTGAGAAGAAATAGCAACCAAAGAATAGTGCTATAGCAGCCCTAAGAACAACTTGATAACAGCCACAAAATCTTTAAAAAAATGCTTGAAGAAGATCCAAAATACCAATGCAACTTTGCTCCAAAATGGTGGCCAAAGAATTCTCCAAAATCGCCCTGCAAACAAGTATCTAACTGTACCCAAGAACTTCACCAAAAACACCCAACAAACTCAGCTCAATAACCCTCCAAAACTGCCCAAGAAACTTTGCTCTCAAGAAATCCAAAGAGATGGAATGAATAGTGTGAAGATAATAGAGGGCGGGGGGGTCTTTAAATAACAACACAATGGGATTAGGGAGGGTTTAAGTCCTTAGGATTAGGGTTTTTTTTTTTTTAAATTGAAATCCGTGGGCCAATTTACGGCTGTCGTACGGAGCAGTACGGACCGGCCGTTTCCGTATGGAATCGGCTGGTTCCTGGGCAGTTTGAATCAAAATGGCTGTCCAAAGGGTTCAGGCCACGGACTGAACTGGACTGGGAGACCCTCTAAACCTGTCGAACCGTCTAGTTTTGCCTAAATCGGACCGGTTCCAATAACACCAATCTTGATGCAAGAAGGTCACCCAATAGCATTTGCAAGCAGAAAGCTCAATAAGAGAGAGTTTGAAATCCACGTATCATAAGGAAATGCTTTCCATTATACACGCTCTAACAAAAAGGCAGCAATGCCTCCTAGGAATCAAAATCTTGATAAGAACAGACCACAACAGTCTTCAATATTTTCTACAACAACAAACATTATCAACTAAACAACAGAAATGGATAGAAAAAAATTGCTACATTTGACATGGAAATACTACATAAGCGAGGAAAGGACAATGTAGTTGTTGATGTCCTTTCCCGAAAATATGAAGAAGTCAAGGCTTACGCAATCTCAGTTGCAGTTCCATATTGGTTGGACGAAATCTGAGGAGAATATGCCAAGGACCTAGACACCTGTGCCTTAATCGATGATCCTAATCAAGGTTCAAGATTTGAATGTAGGAATGACATCCTTTGGTATAAAGGAAGAATTTACTTAAGCCCTACATCTCGTTTTAAAACCAAGGTGTTGATAGAATCTCATGATTCCCTAGCAGCAAGCCATGTAGATTTTTTCAAAACTTACTACAATACCAGGAAATCCTTATAGGGGATGTATAAAGACATTCAAAAGTATGTAGTTGAGTGTGACACTAGTCAAAGAAATAAAAGCGAAAATGTCACGACATCAGGGTTACTCCACCCGCTTCACATTCCAGCCCATAAATGGCAAGAAATCTCCATGGATTTCATCGAAGGGTAGCCCTTATCTGAAGGCAAGGACAAATTCTTCATAGTAGTGGACAGATTAATGAAATATGCACATTTTATGGGTATTATGAAAACTAACTCTGCTAAACAAATTGCTGAAATATTTTGTAAAAATATTTACAAATTACATGGATTTCCAAAAATCATCGTTAGTGACCAAGATGCCAAATTCACAAGCAATTTTTGGAAAGAATTCTGCAAACAAACTGGGATCACTCTTAATATGAGCTCACCTACCATCCTCAAACAGACGGACAAACAGAAGTTGTTAACAAATGTGTGGAATCCTACCTTCGTAGTTTCGTCACAGACAAGCAGAACAAATGGTTACAGTGGTTACATCTTGCAAAATGGTGGTATAACTCCACCTACCATACATCAGCCAAACTGACACCTTTTCAAGCAGTATATGGTTATGCGTCGCCTAGATGGAAGGAATTCGTTCAAGGTGATGCAAAAGTACTTGCAGTAAAAAATCAAAGAGTAATGCAAGTACTCATGGATAATTTAACTATGGCACTGTTGCCCACCTATTTCGACTAGGTGGAAACTCTATGTACATGAAGGTGTACATAATTGTACCTCGGAAAAATCTGAGGATTTTTCACTTCTGCAGGGCAATTGCCCCTTTGTAAAACGAAATGTCCGCTCCCCTATGTGGGAAAATTAATGTAATTTTATGTGCTAGTATGGGTCATATGATATGGATGCCACACCATGGAACTGGTTGTTAGGGAAGTCCCCTCATCGAGTGTTTTTTTCCCTTTCCAATTGATCTTGTTGAATAAACGATTTTAATTGGTTTGGTTTTTCACTCAAAATCCTCCAAAGTGGTGACGGGTGTTCTAGCAGTCAAGTCCATGGGGTGGCTAAGGGTCAAAATGTTATTCATGACCATGCTAGACATTTGTATCGAGTTTTGCGGAGTTTCGTTATGTTGTTGTATTTTTATTAATTTTTTCCAGTTAATTAATTTCACCCCTTGGTGGTTAATTAACTGAGTTTTGATGTAATAATGTAATTACTCAAGCATGGCATTTTGTGATAGGGGCTATGAATGCAAAATAAAATTGCTATGAAACCCCCTAAGCCATTGCTTCGAGTCCCATGTCATTCGGATAAGTGGTTGAAGAGATAGACCAATTTTGGTCAGGAGGGGTCTATCTCCCCTAGGAAAATTAATTAATTTCCCTAAGTCAAAAATTTAAATTATTTAATTTTGAAGGAAAAAATCAAATAAGGCCATGGTAATTAAGTTTGGGGGATGGCTAAGCATAGCCAAAATTTCATTTAAATAAACCCCCCATGGTCAAAATAAATGTCTGAAGATCTCCTAAGTGGGGCGTCCCTTTTGTCTTTATAAAATAAAAAGATTAAAAAAAAAATAAAGATCAAAAGTTAAAAATTAAAAAATAAAACAATAAAAATAAAAAGATTAAAAATTAAAAATTAAAAATTAAAAATAAAAAGATAAAAACTTAAAAATAAAAGATAAAAGATTAAAGATTGTATAAAAGATTAAAAATGAAAGATAAAATTAAAAATTAAAAAAGATAAAAACGAAAAAGTAAAAGATTAAAAGTTAAAATTAAAATAAAAGATAAAAGATAAAAAATAAAAGAATAAAAAGATAAAAAACAAAAGATAAAAATTAAAAATAAAAAAAATTAAAATTTGAGTCAAAGGGGCCCCCACTCGGTCAAAAACCCTAGATTTAAGGGTGGAGAATGGTTAAGGCATGGATCAAGTTTCTAAGCCATTGATTAAAAATTAATCCAAGGGTGTAGATTAATTGAAAGGAATAAAAAGTCAAAAACCTAGATCTAGTGGTGGAGATCTAATCTAGATCTAGATCTAATCTCGGCCATTGATCTTCAAGGGGTTGGGGTCTTCCTCAACTATATAATGAGGGTCTCACTCCCTCATTTGACATGCTCTCTCATGCTATTGTTATGTTGCCGGAATATCTACTCACTCTTCTCTCATTTTCTTCTTGCCATTGTAATGTTCTTGCCCTAGTTGGGCCATAATACAAGCAATCTTTGGAGGAAGCTTTGGTGTCTTGTCTACAATCCATTTTCTTTGTGAGGTAACCTGCTTTGTATTTGTTTTAGTTGCATTTGTATTAGCTTAGATAGCTCTCCACAAAGTATTTTGTGGAGAGATTTGCAAGTAGAAGTTTTTCTGCTTTCGTTTGTGAGTAGCTTGATAGGGTCTTACAAAGTATTTTGTAGGATCTATTTTTGTGCTCACCTCTCGGCTTACATTGTGCAGCTATTATAGGTTTATTTGCAGGGATCCAGAGCAAAGGAACACCCTTTCCATTGTTTTAAAACTTTGTTTTTTCATATCGCACTTTTGCTTAAGAGGGTTTTAAGACTCAGTTTTTATCACTGTATAGTGATAAAAACCTTGGTTTTAAAGCCCCAATCCTTAGTATATTAGTATAGGCTTCTATTTCTGTTGTTTGAACATTATTTA
This sequence comes from Pseudotsuga menziesii, assembly GCA_001517045.1. Classification (NCBI taxonomy): domain Eukaryota; kingdom Viridiplantae; phylum Streptophyta; class Pinopsida; order Pinales; family Pinaceae; genus Pseudotsuga; species Pseudotsuga menziesii. The sequence goes on along the minus strand of LPNX010153374.1, from coordinate 47,257 downwards.
AGTGGCTGGAAACTCAGTTTTCAGCCCTCTAAACATCTCTATTTTTCAGAATTTCAATTCGGCCATATTTTTTTTTGTGTTCTGAAACTGGGTTTTATTCACTGTATAGTGAATATAACCCTTGTTTTAGGGCCCCCATCTATTATATATCAGTTAAAAGCTTTAAATCTACTGTTTTAGTATCATTTAGGTGGCTGGAAACTCAGTTTTCAGCCCTCTAAACTTCATATTTCTGTCATACTTTCGCTCAGATTTTTTACTGTAAATTTGTATTTTTCTAACAAATTTTTTTAGTGTTTACTGTGATTTCCAGCAAGCAAAGCTTGCTGGTTTGTGACAGGTTTTGCACAGGTGAAGGGAAGGTGCTGCCCAAATTGGCCCAGAAACACCTCAACCTTCAACCAGTTCCAAAAGGGGTTCAATCCCTCAACTCTTTCCTTCCTTTTTCTATTATTTGTAAACCCCAAAGAGGAGTCCTCTTGGGGTATTCTGCAAAATTTATAAAGCATTTGTAATGTACACATAAATAGATTAGGAAGTAGAAACTTGCTTTATTTTCTGTTCACCCACCTATCTCTGTGACAGACCACCATCTCTGTCACAAAGATTGAAGTGAGGTTAGTTTCTGTTTTATTCAGTTGCATTTAGTTTACTGTTTTATTTAGTTTACTGTTTTATTCATTCACCCACCTATCTCTGTTACAGACCACCATCTCTGTAACAGAGATTGTTGTGAGGTTAGCTTAAGCAGATTTATTTTCCTGTTACCCACCTATCTCTGTGACAGACCACCATCTCTGTCACAGAGATTGTTGTGCGGTTAGGCTTTACTTTTACAGTTTTCTTTCAAGTTCAGCATTTTTAATTTTCTGTTAAAAGAAGTAATCATACAACTCACCCATCCTGTGTATCCTCTATCCACTTGTCATCTCCCTTTAGGGACTTCAAGCTGGATATGAAAAACAGGAGAAGTGAGGGCTTAGGTAATTAAAGAAACACTTTATTTTCCTGCTACAATCTTCACGTTTAAATTTTCAGTCCAAGATCGAATACCAGCACCTCCCATAAGGGACATCGCTTGGTGATCTTGTTGATAATTTAAAATTTACATTGCATCTTAATCACCCAAGACTTAAAATTAACCCATAAAATTAACCAACAAAGCTTCTCTATTTTCTGCTCCTCTACTTGGTTATCACCCTCCGGGGTACTCCGAGATACGACCAGGGGAAAGGGAAGTCCTAGTTTAATAGGCATCCATTTAGTGATTTTTGAATTGATTAAAAACAGTGACTCGGAAGCTGCAAGGGGTAGTAGACCGAGGGGGTCTCTAGGTGCATCGACGTCCTCCTTGTGAGCACCGGGCCATTGGGGTTTGACCTGTGAGCTAGGGGTGGGCTTTGCTCCCACCTGTTGAGCGCAACAGCAATCTCTCTTCGGTTTGAGAAGAACTAGATCGGGGTAGTCACACCACTGAATCTAAAACTTAATCCAAGAAGAACAACTTTAATAAAATTTATTAAAATTAACCAAGAACCATTGCAAAACGTCCTACAAACACAGGTCACTACTGTTTATCTTTGCCTTGCTGTTCAAGGCTTTTACTGCAAGCACTTTCATTTTTTAGTTACAAGTATTTTCTTTCAGTTTTGCAATCTCATATGGTGGCACCTTTAATTCACTTGCTTAAGTAATCGAATTGTTTAACATTGTAACTTGAAAGTAATCTGTCCTTTGATCTTTGACATTATAACTTGTTCATAGTGTGTAATTCTTTAGCATTTGTTCATATTGTTAATATTGTAAATCTTGCTAAGTTTAGACAACTGTGGATAATCATTCTTATTCTTTGTAAGTTTGCAACTTGTAATCTTTTGACTCCATTTAATCTAGGCACTAGTCTTGTAATTTTGTAATCTTAATAAAAGATCCCTTTAATTAATTTGTAATTAATTAATAAATCTGGAACTTAGCTTTCCTATAGGGACTACCCCCCTTGGCTCTGTTGGGATCTTGCCTAAACGGAGGAGTTGTGGACTGTGGTGACAGTGGTCCCCAGCTCTAACTTGCCCCCAAGGACACACAAAGCGGGTTGGAGACTTTCCCGTGTCTTAAAGTGTGTATTAGGCAGCAACAGGCACAAAATCGTATGAAACAGCAAGCAAATCGATATAGAACAGAAAGAGAGTTTGAAGTAGCAGATTGGGTATTTGTAAGACTTCAACCATACAAGCAATTATCACTTAAACAACAAGGGAAAAATAAATTAGCTCCCAAGTTTTATGGACCATACCAAATTATCCGAAAAATTAGCTTATTAAGTGGAAGAATTGTCCAGAAGAAGATGCTTCATGGGAGACCGAGAAGTTCATTTAGCAACATCTATCATTGCCCTACTTTGAGGACAAAGCATCTTAAAAGAAGAGGGCAACATTATACATAAAATAATTTTATAATAAAAAATTAATAATAAAAAAATAACAATAATAATAAATAATATAATGTAATTAGATATTAGACGAAACTAACTAAGCGATGTGACTTTTCATGAAGTCACCTAACAAACCCGAATATATATATATATATATATATATATATATTCGGGATTGACTTTGTAATTTATTATCGGAGAATTATATAATAGAACATATTTTTATCACATTCGAATTTTGGTCTTTTCACTACAAACTCTACTCGAGGAGTTGGTTAAATGAAAAGTATTATTGTATTATTTCCTTACGAGAAAAAAGTGGATCTAACCACTAGTTTTCTTTTTCTAGAAGAATTAGCTGAGCAATAGTGGATTTAGAAAGGGAAAATATATTTTTATTGTAAAAGAAATTGAGCTACACTCTCTATATAAAGAGTATCCCTTCCCTATTTATTGTCATAGTTGAATTTGGGAAGAAATCCCATTTAGCGTCATGGTTGCATTTGGGGAGAATCCCATTCAAGCTAAATTGAATATCTAGCAATTTCTTTGGAGGGTGAACTGAAAAAGTTAATTAAATGGCAATGTGATCCTCAAATTTTACTTATGGAAGATATTTTCATTTCATATTGGTTTAGTTTAAAGAAGTAAGCTTGCTTTTTTCTTCTATGTGATAGTTGTTGGTTGGAAGTGAAATATGTAGGATGACTCTGAACTCTTAATTATATGCTCCCTTGCCCCTTCTATAATTATCCTACAAAAATAGCTTTAAAGTATCTTCTAGTATTTCCCCTTGCAAAGTGTTTGGAATAAGTAAATCCATTAGAAGAGATTAGCATATGCTCTTTACTATCCTAGTCCTCATATTCATTCCTTCTATCCTTCATATTGACCCCTGTTGACCCCATTGACCAATGGATAAGACACTAATCTCCAATCCATTCACCTTGAACCTATCTCTTCATTGACCATCATAAACTGTTTTACTAAACCTATCTCTTAACTTCACCTTGAACCTAGTCGTGAACTTTAGTAATCTTATCGTAGAGATGCTTTCCTTGAATATTGTTGATTTTTGTAGAATCGGGCAAGTACTTCAACATGGATAGTGTCTAACACATGGAAAGTGTCATTAATGACTCACAGACATAGGAGATGCACTTTAATAATGTGAATGTACTTTTCTTATTACGTTATGTAAAGTGATCTAGAGGGCACATGGTATTTGGTAGCCCATGGTATTGGTACATGGTATTTGCATATTGTAATGTTATAAAAGGTAGCCTAGGTGACAGGAGGTGACACACAATAACCACACAAAGTGAGTGGGATCTCATTGAGAGGTTGGAGAAGGACTTTCAACCAAGTGTGAAGGTGTAGAGCCAGGGTCAAAGGAAAGGAAAGCAAGGGGCATCCGGGGGTTAGCAACCAGCAAGATCAAAAGACTGATCTTGAAGTTTGAAAGCTAGCACTCTATCATTGTATTCTTCGGTGGGCCATTATCCAAGGATTGGGGCCCAAGATTTTTATAGTTAATAAAAATCGTCTATTTTTGGTTTTTCCCCAGTTGGGGTTTTCCAGGGTAAATCTAAGAGTCAAATGTGAATGTGATTTCCTATGCTTTTCACATGTGTGTTGCACTTAAATCTTGTTTAGCCTAAGTATCCAAAATAAAATAAGCACAATACCAATTTGTATTGAAGAATCTGAAGGTATAAAAACCATTATTTTGTATCCAAGTTCCAACATCACAAGCCACCATACTTTGATTTGAGGTCTATGTTTACAGTAACATGAATATGTTACTACAAATTGCTAGATACCCATTCTAGAACAATCAAGTAAAAAGGAGATGGAACGAGGAAGCACAATATGATTGCGCCAAATGGCATGGATGGCATTAAAAGCATTTTTAAAAGGTACACCAACACAAATCATGACACTTTCAGATCCTAGATAGGATTAGATAATTTTAACAATGTCCAAGGAATGGCCAGAAAGTTGATCAATGGTAGCGCAGATACTAAACAATTTTGCGCATAACCATGAGAAACAGAGAGAACAGGATAATTTATAAGGAATGAATCTAAGTTAACAAGACATAGAAAATAATATGGCTGGCCAAATGGCTTGTACGCCATTAAAGGCATATATAAAAACCCGACAAACAGAAATTTAATGACATCTTGAAACATCAAAGAATAATAAAACTTGATATATACAAAGATTGAATCTAAGTTAACATGACATGGATATGAAATTAAATATAAATACATCAACCTTTCCGAAAATTTGGATAATATAGAACTGGATATGGAAAAGATTAGCATGCATGTCACACAAATAACACTAAGCATTAAAAAACTATTGTTCTGATTCTGCTCATGCTCTAAACAAAATGATTACTTTTCCAAAAATGAAAAAACAAACCAATCCACTGCTTGCAACAAGAAATTTTATCACTGTGCTCAGTCCATTGTCTTGGAAGAAAACAGTACAACAAAAGATGAAATGCCTGCTAAAAAACAGGTAAACGTCTTTCTTTTTATAATAGAAAATTCTGCATATGAAACAAAATCCCTGCACAGCAACAGAAACGCCCTAAAACCATCAAAAGATTCAAAATCATCCTTCATGCGATTGCCACTAGTTGTGCTAATGCTAAAAATGGTCTTCAAAATGAAGGAATAATGTAATACAGAAAGTTGCAAATAACTTGGGGTAGTTAGGAGTCAGGTCTTTTCCTTAGTTTTCATTTTTTCCCATTTAACATTTCTTGCAAATAGCATGATATTTCTTTCCAGACGTATCAAGAATGGATCCCATTCAGATCCACAATGTATCCCACAAAGATATGGATGCCCGAAGAATCTTAGATGGAGCCAGATCTATCAGAGATTTGAACAGATCCAGGGACTAGAAGCAATGGACCCACTGCCCTAGGATTGGATGAACCCCTACCTAGATCCACCACAACACCCTGTTCAACCTATTCAACGTACTCAGAAATGAGACAATAATGAGCATTAGCAAGATAAGAATGATGAGCCTTAGAAATGTAACATTTTGCTGAATTTCTCTTCGGATTTTCATTATTATTTGACCCCTAAATATCCCATTATGTACTCTGAACATTGGATATGTCACATTATTATAGCCATTTCGGTTTTATCTAGTAACTCCTTGCAAATTGATGTCTTCAATAGCTTTTATGGAGTTTCAGACTGGAGTGCAGCATTATTGATGATTATCATATGTTGGAGGTGTTACGCCCCAAATTCTCTACAGTGCACCATACTAGACGTGCCAAAAAGGGGGGTATTTTTGTCATTGTAAAAGGCTAAGTTGGGGCTTTATTATGCAATAGTGTCTATATAGAGGGGCTCAATACCCTTGGTCCGGTCATGGCAGGTCCACTTGCTCCTCATTTCAGGTAGTGGTGGCCTAGTGACTCTACTGACTACCCCTTGATGGACGGAAACCCTTATCAAGTTGGGCATGTATCCCCTAGGTTGGTGTCCGATACACCTTGGAATGAATCCATTAGGACACATGGCTTAGGGGCTGAAGACAACACTGTTTTTATTCTTTGTAGAGGTTATTGCACTCGTAAGGGTTGTCATACCCACCTTAGTACACATCATTGATACCCCCTTGGACCTATTTTTGTTGTATCATCCCTCCGTTTTGATCATCTTGGTCTTGAAGAGCAAATCATCCACCATTCAAGCAAGCTTGAAGAGGTCATACGGTGTACCAACCTAAGGAGGAGAGCATTGAAGGAAAAAGTCAAATGTTGGGGTTAAATGGAGCATGATGTCCTCCTTTCAAGCTCAAGTCATCATCAAATTGAAGCATTTCATCAATTTTTTATCTTTTATGAGGTTTAGTCCCCAGTTTCTGGGTGACAAAAGCTAAAAAGTCATTTTAAAGACAAATTAGGTAGGTCAGCTTAAAGGAGGATAAAGTTAGCCTTTTTTTCTTATAATTAAAGCATCTCCTCCTCATTTGTAATGAAGATCATGGAATCAAATAAGACTTTACTTCTTTTCCTTCTTGTGTACATGAGCTCTTGAGTGGTGTTCACCTCCTTCCTTGGTCAATTCTAGAGTTTTCAAGGATCACAATCGATGCAAGAGGGTTTTGTACCATCTTTCAAGGCTTGTCTCAAGTGAAAGGACTCTTGAGGCACTATTCTCTACTCCTGTTATTCTTACTTGTAGTAAAATCTCTAAGTCTGTCTTGCACTACCAAAAGCTTCCAAAGTAGGAATAAATTAGGGGTTTATGCATAAACGTCTTGTCTTGTTAGTGAGACATCCCTCTTGAAGTGTCTCACTTGTTTGGGCCTTGGTATCTTCCTTTGCCCTAACTAGGTCAAACGCTAGCAAAACCTAGGAATTCTTAGCCTTGCCCTATTTCTTTCAAATATTGATTCGTCAATTTTTAAGAGGAATGTTAACCCTGATGTCTCGACGCCCGAAAAGAATAAGACCTAGGTCTAATTCCCTCGTCATCACCAGATCTATTTTTTACAAAATTCATTGTATTATGTATTGAAAAAATACCCAAAAAATAAAAAAATACAAAACCCTAAAAATCATAAATTTTCAAAAAATAAAAAATATTTATTTTTTGTCATTGTACTCGTTTTACTTGTTCAATTCTGAAATATTTAATGATGTTATAAATTTCTGAGTTATTTGTAATGTGTAAAAATCCATAAAAATGGTTTTACAACTCAAAAAAGCACTAAAATAGGGCGACATCAGCCCTAAATTAGGGTGGCATCAGCCCTATAGAGGGTGAGTTCATCCTTTATAAGATGCTACAACCTTGTCGTAGGTATGGTATGTGTTTTGAAGGCTTGAGGATAAAGGGTGCTAATCTCTAATGTAACAGGAGGCACCAATGATCTATGCTGTAGAGAAGTTCTTGGTGTTCATCTATTGATGAAATTGCCATTGATGCCAACATGGGCTTGCAGTGGCCCCATAGGTTGTCATTGATGCCACCAAGTCCCACTTGCAGTGCCTTGGACCCCTTATAGAGTGGGTTTATGCCTTGAAGCACCTTGTACCTAGTTGACAAGGTCCCTGTAACCACAAGACTGGATCTTGATGCCAACACCTTGCTGAAGATGTGGAAGACCCTGCTGATGGTGTTGAAGACACTGGAGATGGTCTTGAACCCCTTGCAAAAGATGCAGAAGCCCTAGATGGGTTGGAGAAGCATTAATGACCCATTCTGTGGTCATTCTTGCTCTGATGGTGTCATGGTACCCCAGAAGAAGACCTAGTGACCCCACAAGTGATATCTTGACCGCTGGAGGTCTCCTGCGATGGTTGAGGTGGTTGAAGCCCCTTGTTTGATGAAGAAGCTCTAAAGAAGGCATTGAAGAAGCCTTTTGATCTACACACTAGATGGTTTAATGGCCTTGAAGAAATGAAGATGATATGGGGATTTGGGGTCTTGGAACCCTTGGGGATGGTCCTAGGGCATAAGAAAGACTTTGCACCCACTTACATTATGGCATGATGACACCATGATAATGACATGGTTTGTGGTGCTCTAGGTTGCTTATGGACAAAGGTAAGACCTCAAATAAGGGTCCTTGGTCCCTCTTATGACTATTGATGACCTAAAGAAGTGGAGGATACACTTAAATGTGGTAATGACTTATGGAAATAAATTTTAATAAGGTGGATAACCTTGAAGGGTGGTTTAAAATAAAAATACATAATGTTGACCTTGAGGTGGTAAGAAAAATAACAAAAATACATAAAGTTGACCATTTAATTTCAATATTTAAATAAAATTCTTACCTTACTTGAGGTGGTAAGAATTGTTTTTAAAGTCAAAAATAAAATTTAAATTTAAAATAAAATCTTACCTTACTTGTGGATGTGGACACACTTTAATGTGTATTTAATTTTAAACATATCCTTGCTCACTCCAAAGACACCAATGAATGAGCTAACAAAGGAATTCACAGCTGTGAAGGACTGAGGAATTTCGGGTGGTTAGAAGCAGCAGTCAAGCAGAGGAGCAGACACAATTTTTTTTTTGCAGCAGATTTCTTCAAACAGTGATATTTTTTTAAGACTTGTCTAGGGCCTTTCTCAACACTTAAAACAGTCTTGAATTTCTTCCACAAAGACACAAATTTTTGTATTCTTTTGTAGCCCTAATTCTGGAAATGAGGGTTAGAGCAGAGGAATTTTTTTTGAGGTGTCTTTTGTGGCCCTAATTTGTTTGCAGTAGTAAAAAAGAAAAAGAAATGATGCCCTAATCCTTCCACAATTGAAGTATGTATATTTTGAATGATGACTGTTGACCTTCTATCATCCAACGAAGAAGATGTGAAAGAGAGCTCGCTAAGGATGGACTGAGGAAATTCACAGGAGCAGTCAAGCCAAGAAAACACAGTCCCAAATCTTTCCACAGAGATAAAGTTTTCTTTGGTTTTATGACAGTCCAATTCTTGGACTTGGTCGTGGGTTATCTGCTGAACTGTTTTATGATCTTAAAGGTAAGTTGACTGAGATATTTTTGCAGCAGCAAGCAGTGTTGAAGGCTCCTTTTTCTACACTTACAAACAGTCCAATTTTTGGTGAATTTTTGTGACAACTCTCTCCCCTAAGTTCCTAACTATTGCTGCTAATTAAAAGTCCTTTTTAGACTTGTTTGAGAGTTTGTACCAGCACACAGTGCAAGACTCGAAGGGTCTTGGTGGTGAACTATTGCAGCAGCTATAAAATATTGGACAGTCAAACAACCAGACAGTCAACAATGACCTTTTACCATTATATATACAAGATATGTATTGTGAAGAGTGATGTGCAAACAGTGAAGTACACAATACAGTATTGAAGTATGAGGTCTGTCCTAAAAGCACACACACAGCCCTTATGATGAGATAAATGTACATGGTTGTGATTTTTCTAAAGTCAAGGTATGTATGCTATCCTACAAACTGTGATAATACCCTAAACCTAATGTGATGATGATGTGTACTTAACACATACACAGCCAAGAACTGAAAGTAATATACAGTAGTGAAGAATGAATGGTGAATGATGTTGATGATTGGTGTACTAACTATGAACATTTACAGTATGATGATGATAAGTTTGCATAGTATGTACACACGGTGAGAATCTTCTACAATGATGTGTATGAAATTCATTATAAACTACTTGATCTTGCTTGATGAAGTAATAGTACCTAATATGATATATGATGCATACACAGCCAAGTATACAGTGATGTATGTACAGTAGACTAAGACAATGATTTAATGATGTACTAAGGATGATGGTGCATGCATAATCCAGATAATCTATACACTACTAGATAATGATAATAGTGAAAACCCTATGATGATGCAAACCCTATGATAAAGCATACTCTATGATGTTGTTCCAGATCTTGTTGACTAAATGACATGTTCAGTTTGACAAACCTACAGCAGCAATGGTGCAGAAGTATCTCTTGCATGAGCAGACTCTGATGACAATGCTTGATCAGCAGTGTTGAATAAACGACCAACAGCATCAATGACCAGATTGAGTGATGATCAACAGTATTGATGAGCAAAACAAATTGACCAGGATTGTGAGCAGACCTTTGATGAACAAATTGACCAGGATTGTGACCAGACCTTTGATGAGCCAATTGACCAGAGATTGACCAGCAGGGTCGACCAGCAGAGTGATGAGCAGAGTGTTGATGTATTTGTAACTTCGGAATGTATTCATCCGTATTTCTTATGTATTGTAACCCGATGTTTATTCCGGGATGTATTGTAATGTATTTGAGTCATGTCATACCCCGATGTTTATTCTGGGAAGTTTCTATAATGAGAAAGTCATGTCAAGTCATGTGGGTAACCCTCCTATTGGTCAAGGGTTAAAGTCCCCACAGTTGTGGGGCCCTTGGGTTATTAGACTATCCTAGTGAAGTCAACCCTAGGTGAGTCATTGTAGGTCGGGGCAATAGTCCCCACCATTGTGTTACCCTCCTATTGGTCAGAGGAGGCAAAGTCCCTACAAGTGGTGGGGCACTAGGGTTATTAGACACTCCTAGAGATGTCGGCTCTAGTAAGTAATTGTTAAGTGAGCTCGACATGTTGGAGTGGGTTCCAAGTGAACGGAAGAATATAAATAGAGAGTGAGAGCCTCTCTATTTATCATACTCATACACACACACTCACTCATTGGGGCGCATGAGTGAGAGAGGAGAAGCTCTCTCAGTGTGAGAGAGAGAGACTGCTGCTGTCGGAGATCATCTTACTGTTTTCCGGTTTTACTTTTGGTGTTGTTTCTATCTCTGAGGAAGTTGCAGGGTTTTCACCATTTATGGCTTCCCCTAGGATAAACATTGTGTTCATTGTCTCTTGTGTTTGATTGTTGTGCTTGTTATTCTCTCAGTTAAAGATCCTAATGTTATGCTAGCTTAATGAAAAAATTCTAACATGGTATCATAGCTAACTTGAGAAGAAGACATTGTGCAGCTACAGAAGCTAGGGCTTCTTACTTTTTGGGTCTCTCTCCACAATACATCAGCAAAACTATGCTAGGATGACTCTCCATTGAAGGGTGAATCTTTCTGTTGAAGCAGAATTCGATTCCGAGCATTTTCAGTTTTCGATGCGAAAATTAGGGCTTTCTACAGAAGAGGAATTTTTGAGTGAGCTTGGCATAGGATTGTTCTCCTCATCAAAATCGAAGTTTAGAGACCTAGATCAAGAAATTTGGTTGGGTGAAACTCCGGGAAAGTCAAACCCTAGTTTGACCCCAAGCTAGAAAAACCCTAAATACTAAAACTGCTAAGTTTAGGTACATTCGCTATATCCCGATATTGGCGAAGTATCAGGAGTTGAAAATTGCCGAGGCCGAACATAAAATCCTGATGAAACCTGTGTCCAAAATTCAGCCTCAAATTCGCTATATGCTGGGAGATATGATTCCTCCAAATTAGGGTCACAGCCTCTTCCAGAATTCATCCCTAAACAGGACACCTGGGGAGAATTGAAATATATTGGGCTACAAAGGTAAAAATGGAATTCTTGAAGATGTTCCAGAAAGGGCACAGACTGTACTTTCCTTGTTCTGAATATCAGACTCAGAAGATGAACCAGTGACATGTGGCATTCCGTACAACTTCACTGTTTTGAACAGTCCTGTAACAGGTCACCTTGGGAAAAGGATCATAAATCCAAAATGGTGAAACCAATTCTGTTAAAACCTATGGTGTTGGATTAGGGACATGCGAGGTTACTTCAGTGCGAAATTTCAGACACATAGGAGCATTAATTTCGGAGATGTCACAGAAACAGTGATAGGCATTTCTAAAGAAGAAATTGGAAAACTAGGGCTTCCTGTTCCGAGAGCTTCCCTCCACTGTTTTTAGAAAAGGAGTACATTGGATAGCTCCATTTGAAGAGATCGATCTGTCTATCCAATCAGATTTGAAAGATTCCAAGTTTTGAAAATTAGGGTTTCTGTGACAAACCCTAGATCAGCCAGCTCTAGAACCAGGACGGACACCTCAAATCGATAAGATCTAATCCTTTGCTATTTTCATTTGAGGTTCTCATTTCAAAGTGATCTATCACATCAGCTTGATGATAAGCTTGGTGAAGTTGACATCTTCCAAGCATGCAAGTATTTGATCTCTCTAAAGAAAATGAATTGGACACCTACATGAGTAGAGAGGTTCCAGTTCTAGAGGGAGATGAGGCTCAAAGCCTTACTCAAGAAGAACCTGGTCAAGACCAAGAAGATCATTGTTGATTCAGTCACGGATCAACTTGTACCACAAGTGTCTTCCCGAAAGACACCAAAGATGTCTGATTCCTTGACCAAGCTATTTGAAGGGAAAAACATAAATCAGAATATGACCTTAAGAAACCAATTGGAGAATGTGAAGATCCAGAATGCAGAGACCATGCAGTAATAAGGGTCTCTCAAATCAAAGAACAACTTGAAGCGGTAAAAGAAGAAGTGAAGAATGCAGAAGTGGTGATGGCCACCTTGAATGGCCTCCCAGGATCATGGGATTCATTCATTCAAGGAATGTGTGCCAGAAGGAAGTGATTACTTTCAGTAGACTCCTGGGAAGAAGAAGAAGCTCGACTCATAAGAAGAGAAGAGAAGAGAAGATGGGAGCAATTGAAGATCAAGCTCTCACCATCCAAAGAAGATCTCTCAAGCAACGAGGAATATGAAGAACTCAACTCTTGAAGAGTCTCTTATCCACCTTAGCATTTGGATAAGAAATGATGATATTATGAATGAAGAAGACGATGAAGCTGAAGGCTCAAGGAGTCTACCCACGAAACAAATAAAGATATGTATTCAATTGTCATTTCATGATATTGTTTTGTTATACATTTGTTTATATTCAGTTGATGTATTATGCATGATAGGATGTTTGCATTAATATCCATGTGATGGGTAAGTAGCTCATGGTTCTATACAACTCTCCATTGCTACTTATTTAGAATGAAACCTCTTTGCTGACATATTGGATTAGTGCACAATTTCAATGTTGTCCTGGTAGAGATGGAAGGCATCTAGAAAAGTTTTTGTGAGATATGGATGAATGTTGTATTGACTAAAGTAGTTGCATGATCATATATTTATGCATAAGAATTTGCTAGTATGAACATTCCTTATGAAATGTTTCTAACCATACAAATGCATTTGACTTGTAGGAAAAATAACATACATAATCGGCTACAAGCAAAGAAGGATGAGACTTGTTCCGAAGAACAAGTGACGACATTTCAAAATGAAAAATAATATGACAAATGTAGCGACATCATTGATGCAGAACCTTCCAAGAACAAAGGGAAGATCAGTTCAGGAAGAATGATGTCTAGAATACAATATCGATACATGAAGGAAAGTTTGTAGTTCCATCATGCAGTAGATGGAAACATCGTGGGATACAAGGCAAGATTCGTAGCACGAGGCTTCTCACGAAAAGAAGGGATAGACTATGAAGAGACGTTGGCAGCCAGTTGGAGTTGAGACACATGACAGGAAGAATCATGTGTGCAAATGAAAGAAGGCCTTGTACGAGTTCAAAAGACACCCATGGGATAACACATACATGAGGAGCTTGATGAAGATCTGAACCTTTGCTACAAGGTGGATAAAGGATGACAAGCTCACAAATGGGTGCAAGAGGAACTTTTGAAAAGGTTCAAGATAGAGGATCTTGGTATCCAGTGATCCTAGATGGATACATAGAAGATTAGTAGCATAGGAAAGCTACTTGTCACTCCGGTACATAATGTTTCAATGCATAGAGTACGGAAGACAGAGGGAGTGATTGCAGAAGATCCTGAGGTTCGACATGGTACGACAGGATGGATAGATTACTGATGACTCTAGGCTTTACTGAGAGTAAAGTGGATTCCAACCTTTGCTTCAAAGTTGAAGGTAGAAGACTAGTGATGCTCCTGTTATGTGTCGATGCACTACGTTCTAGGCATGGAGGTGTGGACAAAGGAAGTATGTAGTAGAGATTTTGAAGAAGTTCAGGATAATAGAATGCATGACCACACCTATGGCATCGAACCTGAAGCTATTGAGTGTTGCTTCATTAGAGTCGATTGATGCCACGATGTATCGTCAGATGATTTGTTCCTTGATGTACCTGACAGATACGAGACCAGATACTTGCTTGGTTGTGAACACATTGAGACATGTTCGCTTGATGGCTGCAAGTATGATACGAATCAAAAGATTAACCTGGAACGTTATACGGATTCAGATTGGGCAGTGCCATTGATAGGAAGAGCACTTTGGGGATGCTTCTTCAGTGTGAGATCATGTGTGATCTCTTGGTTGGCAGGATGGAGTCCTGTATGGCGCTGAGTACAGCCAAGGCAAAAGATGTTTCCACTTGCTCTTCAGGACGTAGTATGTTTCTTTTGAAAACTACTATTTGATTTGATTAATTTGACTTGCATTTTTGGTATGATGCAGAGAGGAGCAGTGAAGCTCCAATTTGTGATACAGATCAAGATCTCTCAAAAGAGGCAGTTCTAGCATAGCTGGGAGACAAGTTGTCTGAGCATAAATCCTGGTGAAGCTCGTAGGTTGCTCAGACGTAAACGGTCCTGTAGGTTGTCCTCGGATGTATTTGGTCCTGGCGAAACTCGCGGGTTATCCTTGGACGTAATCAGCCTTGATGTGATTCTATGCTGGAAATGGCCAGAGTGAAGTTTGATTACTTCAGGGAGAAGCTTGGTGTTCTCCAGATCGAGGTTCCCTCCAAAGGGAAGTGATGATTTTGTGTGCCTTTCTGACATGGTGAGAGGATTGGTTCCTTCCATGGTCAGATGTAAGTGTTGTGCCCTTCCGAGATGGTGAGAGGATTGGTTCCTTCCATGGTTGGATGTAAGAGATGTGACATGGTGAGAGGATTGGTTCCTTCCATTGTCAGATGTATGTGATGATGCCACATCCAACATGAAAAAGGGCCGGCTCTGTGAAGACACATCTAGTATGAAAAAGGACTAGCTCTATGTGGATGACACCTCTAGCATGAAAAAGGGCTAGCTCTGTGAAGACACATCTAGTATGAAAAAGGACTAGCTCTGTGTAGGTTCCACATCTAGTATGAAAAAGGACTAGCTCTGTGAAGACTCATCTAGTATGAAAAAGGACTAGCTCTGTGTAGATGACACATCCAGCATGAAAAAGGGCTGGCTTTGTGAAGACTCATCTAGTATGAAAAAGGACTAGCTTTGAGTAGCTGCCACATCTGGTATGAAAAAAGGACCATCTCTGTGATGCCTCATCTAGTATGAAAAAGGACCAGCTCTGTGATGCCTCATCTAGTATGAAAAAGGACTAGCTCTAAGAAGGCTCATCTAGTATGAAAAAGGACTAGCTCTGAGTAGCTGCCACATCTGGTATGAAAAAGGACCAGCTTTGTGATGCCTCATCTGGTATGAAAAAGGACGAGCTCTGTGATGCCTCATCTAGTATGAAAAAGGACTAGCTCTGAGATGATACATTCAGTATGAAAAAGGACTGGCTCTGTAGAGGTTCCTATGACAAGAAAAATCAAGAGATAGCACCCGTGATGATGACCCAGTGATGATCCAGATCGAGTGATGATGATCCAGATCTAGTGATGATGATCCAGCAGTGATGATCTAGATCAAGTGATGATCTAGATCCAGTGATGATGTCCAGTGATGATCCAGATCGAGTGATGATCCAAATCCAATGATGATGTCCAGTGATGATCCAGATCCGAAGATGAAGATGACTTTAAGAAAAATATGACTTGAAAATAAAGATGACTTGAAGATGAAGATGACTTGAAGACGAAGATGACTTGATGATGATCCAGATGATACAGCAAAGAAGACTTGTGCTGATATATTGTGTCGAGAGAATACCTTCCTAGTTAAGAGGGAGTGTTGATGTATTTGTAACTTCAGAATGTATTCATCCGTATTTCTTATGTATTGTAACCCGATGTTTATTCTGGGATGTATTGTAATGTATTTGAATCATGTCATACCCCGATGTTTATTCCGGGAAGTTTTTATAATGAGAAAGTCATGTCAAGTCATTGTGAGTAACCCTCCTATTGGTCAAGGGTTAATGTCCCCACAGTTGTGGGGCCCTTGGGTTATTAGACTATCCTAGTGAAGTCGACCCTAGGTGAGTCATTGTAAGTCGAGGCAATAGTCCCCACCATTGTGTTACCCTCCTATTGGTCAGAGGAGGCAAAGTCCCCTCAAGTGGTGGGGCACTAGGGTTATTAGACACTCCTAGAGATGTCGGCTCTAGTAAGTAATTGTTAAGTGAGGCCGACATGTTGGAGTGGGTTCCAAGTGAACAAAAGAATATAAATAGAGAGTGAGAGCCTCTCTATGTATCATACTCATACACACACTCACCCATTGGGGCTCATGAGTGAGAGAGGAGAAGCTCTCTCAGTGTGAGAGAGAGAGACTGCTGCTGTCGGAGATCATCTTACTGTTTTCCAGTTTTACTTTTGGTGTTGATTCTATCTCTAAGGAAGTTGCAGGGTTTTCACCATTTATGGTTTCCCCGAGAATAAACATTGTGTTCATTGTCTCTTGTGTTTGATTGCTGTGCTTGTTATTCTCTCAGTTAAATATCTTAATGTTATGCTAGCTTAATGATAAAATTCTAACACAGAGATGGTTGAGCAGCAGATTGATGACAATCAGTGATTAGCATCAAACTTGAAAGTAGTGACTTGCACTTGAGGATTGGACTCCTCAAACCATTCTTAGTTGGAGCTAAGAAAACCAGGTTGGGTCCTGTTACAAAGTTGGTGCTCTTTTTATCAGTTGGTGTTGATTGTAATCGAGAATATTGTTGTCTTCCATGTACAATAAATAAAGATCAAAATTCCATATATTCTTGTGTCATTTTTGATGTGATGTTGTTCTTATGACTCATGAGGAATTTAATTATGCAACTGATGACATAATAGTTGATATGCTCTGATTGACTAAAAGAAGGTAAAAGTTTAAAATTGCTCACACATTGATTCACCCCCCCCCCCTTTCAATATGGCCATTGTGTCCAACATCATTTGCTTCATCTGCAGGATCTAGATTCTATACAATGGCTGTAGCTTTCTTTCAATACTTTCTATAGTTAGTTTCTTTATTCAAATTTCATAGGGAAGCAATGGCTGCTCTGTACCCACTTTCTAATGAATGGCTTGTTCAGAGTGCAGCAATGGATGTTTTGGATCTTTTGCGTTTGAATGGTTTGATGTTCAAAAGACTTCCCTCAGACAGCATGCAACAATTTGTTTTGCCGGTTTTATTGCTGCTCAATGAGTTAAAACTTTACATACATAAGTAGTTGCACAACATTTATAGAATAATACAACACATCGCAGCAAGGTAAGACCTTGTGGTTGCATATACAGTGCACAGCACCTCAAAGCTTATGCAACCAGCTCGATAATGTAAATGTGTTTTCATGGCTTTCATTAATGTTGGAAAGTTGTGGCCCATCAAAGGGCTAGTTCACATAGCCTGCAATATGAAATTGGAAATAGACTATAATAATAGCTCATTATCAAAAACTGTGAAAGCTTTGCACCCACAGCAGCTTCAAGACAAACAACACATCATCCTAATTCACTCACATCTAGAATATATGGTGTAAACTAGATAGCAGGTATTTGCAAACACTGGCAGCCACTTGGAATAGACAAAATCAATGAAGCAGGAAAGACACTAATGGAGATCCTACATCAAGGATATCCACTGAATTGGTAATAGATGAGAACAGTTCAATCTATTGTATCCAAGTACATATGAATGAAACCCCAAAAGAAAAGGAAGACTGTGATCCAGATTCTTACTGTGGCTGCTGTATTTAGAGTATCTTCAATGGATAATAATTCACGTTCAGCTTCTTTAAAAGCTTCAATGTCACCTCTTGCTGAATCTGCAATTTCATAGTTATATGAAAACTATTAAAAACCAAAAGCTGAAGGCATCAAATAGAATACAGCAGAGTCACAGACAACTAACAACATGGGAAACAATAACAACTGGCATGACAATTAGGATTTATTCTTTCAAAAAATGTTTAGAGGCTAACCTTATAGATGCTTTTATCTACAGAAAACAACCACCACAAGAAAATGCAAATGGCAACAAACTCCATATGCAATTCACACTTTTCCTCAAGCAGTAAAGACAACTGAGAAAACTATAACGAGTTCTGAACCATTCTAACACCTTCACACACGAAGAAATTATCTGGTGGGAAAGCAATTTCCTGTAATAGTTTTAACTTTTAAGGGATGACATTTTAACACCCAGAAAAGAAAATCCCAGCTGTTCATTCAAACTCATATTAGAAACTTAGAGTACATACCACATAATGTGTCAAAAGTACTTTTACAATCATTGGCCTTTTGCTGAGCTTGAATCAATCATATTTGAAACTTCTCCAAGGAGTCCTCCTTTCCTTGTATTTCAGCTTGTGCTTTCTATTACACAAGGAGAGATGAAAACAAACATAGAATTAGCAGACATTAAGACATGATAAATTGACTTTATTATGGATTACCTAGACACAAAAAAGAAAGCTCGAATACTTACAGAAATCTCTTGTTCAAGATCATCAACATTTGGGCCATAATCTGCACTCGCTTCTACTTCAGCTGAACTCTTTAAATCCTGTAGATGGATCTTTTTGGATGTGACATATCGCTCTAGCTCAAACAGGTGCCTCTAGAAATCATAACAGTCAGAATGAACATTGTGTTAGAATTCCACCAAATCTTCCATGTCTATAGCTGGAAAATGAAACAAGAAATGCTTGATCAAAAATATACCTTTGTACTTTGCAGGTTCTCTTTGAGATCCCTTAATACTTTATCAGATTTGAATTTTTGGTTATCTCCCACCTTTATCAATTCAGATATCTTTGAAACTTCATTTTCATACTCAAAAATCTTTTCCTCAATTGCAGCACAAAGGCGTCCTGCTCGAATCCTATGATCAGGAGGAAGTGTAGTTTGAACAAAGCCTCTTGAAAACCTGTGAGAATGTTAAGTTCTAATCACTGTGTGGATTGAGCATTAAACTTCCAACCAAATTACTAACACGAAATGGAGGTATGATATTTCCTTATCTGATTACACCTGATCCCATAAAATCATACTGATACTCTTGACCTGGCATCATATTAAGGTGTGAACAAAATTATTTTCAATTATCTTTCCATTCTTTTGCATATTGGGATCTCTAACTTATAACTTTGAGTATTGCTATTTTTAATAATCTTGTAAATGAGAAGACTCAGCCTTTTAAGAAAATTAGCAACTTTGTCTTTCAGAAGCTATACCTGTTGTGAAAACATTTGTTGATCTCACATTCACACAATCATGCTTCACTAGCAAGACTTTCAATCACATGTTTTGGTCTTTAATCCAGCCTCACCCGACAAAATTACAACTCAGATAGTATAAAGACTCACCTTGGGGACTTTTGGCACTCATCCTAATGCAAGGTCATTTATCTATCTACATGCCCTCTTTCCTATATGACATAGCATATTCAATTTCTCAATTTTTCTTAAGAATATGTTTCTAGGAGCATCCTGGATTCTAGGGCTAGGACTTCATCCCTTTGAGCTAGAGATTAGGGTTTGGAAACCCTTCAATATTTTTGAGGAAGAAGAAAAGGAGGACATCTTGCCTAGGAGATAGTATTGGAAAAGCTAGGGTTTGTTGACTAACCCTAGCTAGGACATTTGGGTGGTTGGATTTTGTCCTAGCCTTGAGAGGAGGTTATGGTATGTAGGTACTTGTTCATTGAGCATATATATATGGGATTTCCAACTGTCCATATCTTGTATATATTGCAGATTTGATTTCAGCAATTTATCTTCTTGGAATGCTTATTTCCATCTCTTAATCGCAATGTTGCACAACTCAGACTCGACAAAGACTCAGCTGGCATATGACTCATCAACTCGGGAAAGACTCGGCAAATAGGGAAAAAAATTAAAATATGGTGCATTTTGAGCACACAATAGAGATTAATGGCATTTCCAATTGTTTAGTGAATTTATAAAAAATATGTAACCCTGTGTGGCTGAGGATACTCCGCCCATAGGCCCCACAAAAAATTGATTTTTTTGTTTTCTAATTTTTAATTTTTATTGTTATTTAATTTTAAATTTTAACAATTTTTAGTTTTTAATTAGAATTTAGATTTAAATTTGTCAGCCCTTGAGATAATAAGCCACAACCCATCCATTTTAAAATTTAAAACTAAATCCTAAGTTAAAAATAAAAAACAATTAAAATTTAAATAAAAAATAAAAAACCAATAAAATCATTTTAAAGTTTTATAGCAGAAATAAAATAAAATAAAAAATATATATAAAACTTGTAGCATCAATTGCGGACAAGAATGAGGACCCGCAACCTCCACGACCTCCACAACAAAGCAGCGAACAGAGTGCAGACACTGAAGACCACCCGCGACCTCTACGACGATAGTGCAAAGTCCAGACCACCTCCACAACCTCCACGATGACACTGCAGACCTCCACGACCATCACGATAGTGCAGACGACCTCCATGGCTATCGCGAATCACAAACTGATTGATGAGTTGGCATCCGCAGGTTCAATGACTATCAGGTCCAGACGAGCTCGTGCCGAGTCAGACGATTTTATGCCAAGTTGTGCGAGTTTATGCCGAGACATGCTAGTTTAGAGGGGTTGTCAAGTTCAGGCGAGTCTGTGCCGAGTAGGTGTCGGTTACTCGAAATGAGGTTCCACTCGCCGAGACTTGCAAGTACTCGCGAGTCATGCTTCACTGCTTAATTGCCTTGCTGCTTATTGTTGTTGTGTTTTCTGTCATATCTATTGTATAAGAAGTGTTTTCAGATCTGAGTTTGCACCTTTTCCTTTCAAAAGCCGTGCTCGTTGTGAAAAAATTTGTTGATTTCCCATTCACAAAATCATGCTTCACTAGTAAGACTTGTGATCACATGTTTTGGTCTCTAATCCAGCCTCACACGAATGACTATCAGTGAACACAGATTGTACAAAGTCTCACCTGGGGGACTTTTGGCACTCATCCTAACACAAAGTCATTTATCTATTCACATGCCCTCTTTCCAATATGCCATATAGAAAATTCAATTTCTCAAGGTTTCTTAAAATAAGTTTTTTGGAGCATCTTGGATTCTAGGGTTAGGGTTTCATTCCTTGGAGCCTATAGATTTGGGTTTGGACTCTTTGGAGATCCTTCCATGTTTTGAGGGAAGAAAAGGAGAAGGACATCTTGACTAGGAGATAGTGTTGGAGCCAAGGTTTGTTGACTATCCCTAGCTAGGGCATCTTGGGTGATTGGATTTTGTCCTAGCCTTGAGAGGAGGTTATGATATGTATGCACTTCTTCATTGAGCATATATATATATATATATATATATATGATAGTTCCAGTTCTCCACATCTTGTATATATTGCAGATTTGATTTCAGCAATTTATCTTCTTGGGATGCTTATTTCCATCTCTTAATTGTCTCGCTGATTTGACACAATTAAGAGAAAAGCATTAAGGAACTTAACACTAAGATTGATGATAATAGTACAGCCAGTATTGTTGTATTTGTTGTTATATCTGTTGCATAAGAAGAGTTTTCAGATCTCGTTTATGCATGTGAAGTTTCCCTAGAGGGTTGGAAACTCATTGGAAGGATTGGTATATTTTCTCCTTGAATTGCCATGAATTTTGGTGATACTATAAGTGAATTATTGTGAAAACATCCTAAAGGCTGAAAATTCTAAGGATGGGATCCAAGGAACCTTCTCAAAAGAAGGTGAATTTTCAATTTGCAATAATTTCCCAGAGCAAATGGAATTTAAACAACGTCCTTAGAGAAGCAAACACGAACTATTGATATGTTAGACCACCAAGATGTGGAGGAGGTGAGTTTAATTAACAAGCCAAGTTTTATGCCATATGTGGAAAGGATGACTATTGAGCCAACATTGGCTCTCCAACTAGTGAGGCAATGGTCAGACAATAGAATGACGACGTAAATTCTAATTCATCAACCTTGCCAGATACAGTTCACTTTCAATTGCTACTTTGAAAATCTTATCTTGTGGACTGCAAACATCTTGCTTGTCCAAAACCTTTGTCATTTTGTATTTTGAACAAGCATGTAAAATGACCATTATGGGAGGGTGTTGGAGATAACGGACATTGTGACCAACTAGGTTGCATCTAGTTGGACTTTCAAGTGAGTCGCCAAAGATGAGCAGGTACTTGTTCAAATTCAAAATTCAAAAGTCCATTCAGGGCTTCCAAGGCCCTTTTTTCAATTTTTTGGGGAGACTGTAAAAGATGTGCTAGCATGGGTTTTTTGTAAAGAACTTGGCTTTCCAAGACTTAAACATCAATCTGGGTATTCTAGGGTGTTTTTTCCTTGATAATTATATGTTGTTACATAAACGACTTATAATTTTCGAGTTTTTCACCTACTCCTCCAAAGCTGGAATGGTCGTCTTGGTGGTTAGGCCTTAGGATGTTATTAAAGTTCATGTGTCAATGTATATGAACATGCTAGAAATTAATATTGAGTCATATGGACATGTCTAGGTCCCCTTAGGTTTTATTTCATGTTTTGAGAAAAATATTTTTTCTCGTAAACTTAGGCTATTTTTTAATAGTTTAATTGGGAAAATTATAAATGTAATAAAAGTGTGGTTATAAGTCAAATTTTTCCATGGGGGTGCTCATTTTCTAACTCGGAGCGCTTGTTTTACTCTTAGACCCACTCTTCCTAAGTTTGAAGTGATAAATTTATCACTTAAGTCAAAAATATCTAAAAAGTCATAAAAGTCGATTAAAAAATAGAAAAAATCATAAATTCCTAAATCAATGGATTCTTGTCCGTTTGACTTGAAGTAAGTTGCAGTCTCTTCCTAGATCAAGGGTGAGTTGTTCCTATGTCAAAGCCTGAGTATCCTGAAAGGGGGAAAGAGATTCTCAGCCATGAGTAATTTGTTAATGAACATCACATTTTAGCTTTAATAAAATTAACAAAGGCTCCTTCCCCGTATGCTCTGCACCGCTACAACTTGTCTAATCAGCTGGTTGTATCAGAAAGGGAAGCGAGTTACTAGAGTAATAGGAAAATCCACATAAACTTGTTCTTGAGAAATCGGGAGGTTGCAAAGGGTGACTACCATAGAGTCAAGGGGCTAGTCCAAGCAGGTTATGCCTCGCCCTGTTGGACACTTGGTAAAGCCGCTTTAGCACTCATTTCAAGAGAGCTTGCCTTATTGGGTCAAGCCCAAAACTTTGCCCACTCCCTTAATCGCTCATTAATAAATTAAAACTGACCAATGAGACAATTGCAACACTTTCATGTCACAACAACACTATCTGACTCCATTAGCACTGGTCTATTTTTGCATCAATCACACATTTACCTTTCTGCTATCTAAGTTAATTCATGTGTTGAATGGAATGCTTCTTTAAAATTACATGTTGTTGATCTAAATTATTTGCAAAAGTCTTGTTCTCAGTAATCTTTTTTCATCTCCTAAAATAGCTTTGTTATCATAAATTAACAACCTTAGATTATTTTTCATAGGGACCACCACCCTTGACTTCGCTAGGAGAAAGCCTAGACAGAAGAGTCAAGATCAAGTGACAGCACTTAACTCTTTACTTGCCCCTAAGGTTGCACCCTGTGGCTTGAAGATTTCTGCTGCATGACCCAAGGTGCGAATTAGATAGCAACAGACATTTTTTGAACTTACGACTTGGATGAATAATAAATACTCACTAATAAAGTGATGTAATAATGCAGCATTTAATATAGCTAATAATGAAGTGGTTAATAGTTAAGTATTTGGGAGTTATGTAACATGCTCCTCTCTCCTACTCTATAGTGAGACATTCCATCATTTAATGCATGTATCAATCCACTCTTTCTCATTCATGTCTAATTATGTACATGGATGTGAGTGTAAAATCTCACATATTTTATGTCAAAATTTTCTAATATTGGCCCCTTCTTAGCTTTACTTCCTTTGAATTATCTACCCTTTAATTATATTTTCTTACTGGAATTAATATTCCTTACACTTTTAAGACAATGGTCTTCCTATAAATTTAACAAACAATCAAGATTATGGCTAACGACTTCTTTACTCTTTTTCCTTTTATTTATTTAACCACAGTGCAACATTAAAACACCAGAAGTGACAATTTTCCATAATGGGAAACAACTTCTTTGGAGAGTGACCAACATACCATCATCTAAACCCATGTAGTGGGGAAGTGCTCCCCCCCCCCCTCGCTCCCACTCCCGAAGCTTGCTTCTAAATGAAGTGTTCAAGAAGCGTTGGGGAAGTGTGCTTCCTAAACGTTTCCATATGAGAGCGTTTTCAGGAAGCTCACATCCTTGCAAAAGAAAACGCTTCCTCCTTGTTTTCTTCAATTTTTCTTTAAAAAAACAAAAAGTTAAGTGATGGGTGGGGGAGAACTAACCCTAGGTCCATAATGATGCTATATAAAGGAGGAAAAGCCTACTCTGATAGCAAGAAAACTAACCTTAATAATCATCAATAGCATTAAATGGTAATTTTCTATCTTTTTACTTAAATTTTTAACATTACCATTAACTGTTTGAGGATGTTGGAGACTAGTTCCTACCTCATCGGACTTCAAATGCAAAAAGTAGAATTTTTAATCCCATTCAAAATGAACAGACCTAACAGTTTTTTGGATTTCGGGATTGCAACGTTTCCACTAGGTTCTATCATGTATGAGGATATGGGATTGGCATTTAATCAAACACATTAACCCCTCCATGTACCTTGATGTTGGTGGCCTCAAAACTAGTTTTTGAAGAACCCCTAGTTTATAGCCTAGTTTTATAGCCTATTTATTGGTAGCCTCAAAACTAGTTTTTGAAGAATCTCTAGTTTATAGCCTATTTATTGAAGAATCCCTAGTTTAGAGCCTATTTATATATTGAAAATTTGAAGCTTTAAGGTTGATGTTATGGATGTTGAACCTATGGTTGGCAAATTCACTACTAGATGATTGATGAATGATGTTATATGTATTATGGTTTATTTCATGTTTTTATGCTTTCCATGACTAATTCAACATTCTACGTGTATTTGTTGACATATATGCATCAAAATATAAAATATATATATATTATATAAAAAACGCTTCCAAACCAGAAGCTTTTGAAAATTTCGTTTTTCGCTCCCGCTTCTTGCTTTCGCTTCCGCTCCCAAGTAACACAGGTTTAAACCTTTACAAAAATGTCTTAAATACATTTCTATTTTTAATGATCCATTGCAAACAGACGGTCTCGAGGGCAATTATCCAAATTAAGTTTCAGGCTCATCCTTTATGTCTGGAGAACATTTTCAAACTCAATTCCTTTCTTCACAGGATCCATACTCTAGGGACTCTATCTCTCTCCTCCTTCGAGGAGAATTCCCTTTCTTCAGTAGCTAATAAATTACATATTAATGTCATAATATTACAATATACAAGGTATATGAACTAAAGATTATCAAGTGCATGGAATTCAGTTCATACTTAACTAAGATATTGCCCTAAGCACAACTTGACATAGCATTTCAACAAATTACTCATACAAGGAGTAAACAACATTTGTACCTGTGGCCAGTAAAATATTTGAAAAGACAACAAACATTCACACATTCACATCAACAGATACTTGGATAAACTTCACAGACACTGCATATTTACCTTTTTTTTCATGTGGTTCGCAACCCCAGAAGATGGAGGGCTCGCTACATCCACGGTAATAATTCTCGGGGGACCCACCAGAAGGGGCCTCACCCTAACGGCTCTAGGTTCGGGAGCCTAACCCTGAAGGACCCAGAGGTTCAAGACCCAGAGATTTGAACCTCCGACCTCGACTACTTTGGTCTTGGACTTGCAAGCTCCAACCAACTAAGCTACCCCTCGGGGCTTAGACACTGCATATTTACTATATATTGTGGGGCTAATTTCTATCAATTCTAGAAGTTCCAACTTCCATCTGCATAAGTATTCAAAGTCTGGAAAGTATATTCATAAGACCATCAATGAATCATAAGACCTAAACAGGTACCAAAAATTCAGATAAATATATCAGTCAAATACTAGGCAAACGTATCACACTGGAAAGAGAATACTGTACATGATGCTTTTCAAAATTGATACTGTGATGGTTACTCAGGGTTTCAGCTCTAAGCTGAACAAAGCAAGTTACACTAGAGAATTATAATACAGGTTTTAGAAGTTGCAAGCTGTTCATTTGAACAACTATTTTTAAAAGCACTTCACATACTCTTACAGTAACCCAATATAAAAGAAAAATTCACAAAATACAGAACCATATCACAAAGCAATCAAAGTCGCACTAGATAATCTGCCAATGAAACAAAGCTTACAAGGCTTTAAAATATACTCACATTTTATACCCATCCATGGTGAAGACCTCCTTAATATTTGGAGCATTGCTTTCAAATGCAACTGTTTTGCCCGTGTCATAATCTTTAACAAGAACTTGTCTTTCCATGCTACCCTATAGAATTGGAAGACACATGTGAGAAATCTATACCATTTAACTTAGGAACATGGTACACACAATAAAAGACAACCTCCAATCAGCTGTCTTCATTCTCACATCTGGATTCTAGAACATTGAAAGAGTTTTTTAAAAAATAAAAACTTTCAAACTAACAACTTTCAGTTTTTTAATAGCTAATTTCATGAGATAACACTTCACTAAAGCTTGTATTAGAAAAAAAACAGTAATCCTCCATAGCCATATTACCAACAAGCACATGGAACATGCAGATGAAGTGCAGACATGACAAACATGTTATGCAGAAAGAAAAGATATCAAATAGAGAGTTAGGTTTGATATAAGATATCATATCAAAAGGAAATCTACATGGCTGAAAAAAGGAAAAAAATTAAATATGAGCAGTATGCAACTTCAATAACATCTAGAACTGGTTCAATAAAATGCTGTGTGAACTGATCAAACAGTTGTAACATTTTGGAAATTCTAGGCGGTACCAACGAATCCAAAATATATCTTATTAAAACATAATGGCCCACCTGATCAACCAGAACATTTATTATAGTGGGAATTTCTGCATGAATTGCTGACATAACAGTCTGCAACTTCTTATCTGGCAACATTCTCTCTGGTATGCTCAACCTGCATAGCATTGATTACAACACATATTTGCAATTAAGAGATGGATCATGGAACATCTAAAAACATCAAAAAAATTGATAACAAATTTATCAGAGAAGATAAAATCATAATCAGGATAGTTCAGCAGAGGCTCTTACAAAGGTCTCTCAAAGTCATAAATTATGATTTGAAGATTAGAATAATTAGACTCCCGAGCACATGTACGTAGCAAAAGTTCATCTTTGTGATTTGTAACAATCAAAGCATTTAATAGCTTCCCAATAGCATGCTCAATTGCCAATGCCCAATCTTGGTCCTTTACCAAAGTCTGCATATAAAAAGCCACCTATTATTGACAAGAAAGTTACAATCTTGACTTCTTTATATTGCTCTAATGAATATTCGAAGTTCTAAAAAGAAACAAAAGAGGAAATGCGAAAGCAACTAATAACTTGCTAAAATTGAAATGAAACATATATCGTATTGGTGCCCTTGATATAACAAAATAAGTTAATAACAGAAAATAGGACTGAAAGCCAACTAACATATGATAATTTCACAAACACAAGATATTAAACCTTGGGGCAATTGATCAAGTCGGTTACAAGGAAAAACAAAGACAGTTGATAAGATAAGATAAGATAAGATAAGATAATTTTATTAATGTCCACCAATGACCACAAAGTAGCTCAACGAGACTGTTGGTTACAATGATAGTTTATGCATGTGGGAGGATCAAACGATCTCCCTTAAAGGAAATACAATATAAGCAATGAAATAGAAAAAAGTAAAGATGTACAAGGTGAGCTAAGTTGTAGCATGGGAGAGCTCTTGGTCCAGTTCCAAGCCTGCAGCCCTGCACGGGGGCAAAGGAGCTCAAGTGGACAAGATCTGGGAGCCGAAATGACCAAAAAAGGTCTGGTACTCCTAACATCCGAGGATGAGCGAGGAAAACTGAGGGAACTGTAAAAGTGTCTGTTGCCTCGAGTCAGAGCTGGTAGGCGCGGGGCGCCCTCTAGAGTGATGTTGGTGAGCTCCAGATGGTCCTGAGCGCCTCTCGGAGGGAGGTCTAGTACAGAGCTGCCGTTGAGATCTCGTGGGTCGAGAACGCTCAGCCTTTACTGATCTAGAAGCTGGGTCGATATCAAGGTCGATAGATCTCTTGGTGCCCCTGGAAGATGGTAGTATGTTGAAGAACATCGTGATCCGTTGTGTGGTGTCTGGTCTAGTGGGGGTTGGAGGACCTGCGCTCGAAACCTAAGAGCCTCTTGAATATAAAGCGCTAGACATCTCTGATCGGTATATCTGAAGAAAGCGGGTAGAGTTTGGGACCCCCTGAACAAGCAATAGAAACACCCTCTGATCTCATGGTAGATAGGACATCTGAAGATAAAATGTGACTCAGTTTCCACTTCCTATAGATGACACGGTTGGCAGATCCAATCTGTTCTATCGATTTGGTGGTCTGAATCTACCTAGAGTTTATGTGATCCTACTCTGAGCTATCCGAGAGGGATCTGGAGAGCATGCATCCAATGGCGAAATGTATACTGGGGTCGGACAATGAGCCCGTCTCTGATCTCCAAGAAATGTTCAACATAAAAGGCCATCTTTGGTCGCAATCCTCCCAGAGGATTAATCCAAGTAACCTGGACGAACTGCTTGTAAATATCCTCTCTGGTTATCTTATTTAACTCTTGTCGGGTAGGAAGAAGGTGACCAGGGGCATCTAGAGAGTACTGGAACGGGGGAAGACGATCTAACTTGATCCCCACTGAAGCAAGACGGTTCGAGACCCCTGTGAGCCAACACTTGGCCCTGCCTGGGTGGGTAAAACGGGCGATAGTCTGAGCAAAGTAATAAGCTAGATAAGGGTACCTGTCCCACCCTTTTGATGAGTCGGCTAAACCTCAGATCCGATGCAAGAAGGAAACCAATCTGAAAACTGTCTCGAGGCGTAAGGGCTGGGCTCCAAACTCAGCAAGGATGATGTGTTGCGGCACTGTCTGCTTACAACTGATGATACGCCGAAGAAGAAGGATCTGGATTCTTTCAATCGATGCCCAATCCGACTCGAGTAGGGAGGGGCCCCAGATTTCTAATCCATATAAATCAGTGGGACAGATCAAGGTATTTTGCAGGTCCATCTTGGATGAGATATCTTGGAAATGGTGGCGAAAACACTGTCTCTCAAGGAGGGCTAGGGACCAGTACCCCTTGTTGATTCGAGGTTGGAGAGTTGGTCGTAGACTTAAGCGGGGACCAAAAAACTACACTCCTAAATAAGTATAAGTACTGGTGATCTCAACTTCCTCCCCTTTGAATAAGAAACGAAAGTCTGAGGTTTTCTTTACCCCCTTGAAGATCATAACTTTTGTTCTGGTCAGATTCATAGTCAGCTTATGGAGTTCACAAAACAGGGCTAGGGCATCAAGCTATCTCTACAAACCTTCTAGGAGGAAGATAGGAGTACAATATCATCAGCGAAAAGTAGGATAGAGATCAAGACCTGGTGGAGGAGGCACCCATCTGTTTCCTGGGTGTGCTCATGGAGGAAGGTCTCCAACTCGTCAATGTAGATCCCAAATAGGGTGGGAGAAAGCGGGCAACCTTGTTTGGTCCCAATGGTGCTACAGATGAACTCGGATAACCCTCGAGTTGTGCGAAGGCAGCCCCAAACAGACTCGTATAGGTGCATAATAGTTGTCAATAGGATCGTCGAAATGACGATGTCTCTGAGTCGCTGCAATAAATCCTCTCTCAAAACTGACTCCAATGCTTTTTGAAAGTCTACAAAGCAGTAGTAGAGTTTCGAGGAACGATGACACGCCTCCTCAATCACAGCTTGGAGAGTAAAAATGTGGTCGATAGTCTGATGTGTTGGTTTGAACCCTGCTTGGCCTCGAGCTCTAAGATTTCTTTGTTTAAAATCGTTGGAAAGCTTCATATGGAGAATGGTGGGATAGTGTTTTGAGAACTTGTGGCCTACAATGATCATTCTGTAGTTGTTAGGGTCAGAAGTGGCTCCTGACTTGTCGATCGGATGGATGATATGATGAGACCAAATCGGTGGAAATCCTTCACACACCACTTGGTTAAAAAGATCAACCAAGTAGCTAACCAAAACCCGGAGACCATGCTTGAAGAACTCTGCTTGGTAGCCTTCCTCATTTGTTGATTTGTTGCTGCTCGTCGCCCGGATGGCTTCTGTGACATCGTTGTTAATGAAGAGGTGGCAGGAGGAGGGGGGGCGGAGCAACATGAATGTCGACCTAGCTAGGAATGTCATAGAGCTTGGAGGTGTGGGAGAACATGGAAGCAGGGTCAAGGTTAGGTGACAGAGGGGAGCGCCTGGAGAGGATGGTACGTTAAAACTGTTTGGGGTAATGGGCAAGGAGGGGTGAGAATTCCCGTCTTCTTTGAGAGAGAAAATGTTGTTTTTTGCGATGAAGGAGACGACGGTAAGATCTTTGGATGTCGAGGTAAGTAGGGCGAGACTGGAGGAAGGCATGGCAGAGTTCTCGATGAAGTGTTTTGCAATCTTCGTTGCACCACTTGTTCATGGGGTAGGAGCCAGGTTTAGGAGTGGTAGAGGAGGTACGGATGGAGTGGGGAAAGGAGTTAAGTGTTGCTTCCCAGAGTGCAAATAGAGGCATTGGTACTTGGTAGACGCTGAGTCAAGTGAGGAGAAATGGGCTTCAGGAGGAAGAATCTGGCAAAGATCTGATCGGAAGGTGTTGAGGTCACTTTCGTCGAAACGAAAGGTGGTCTGAGGTGGGGAGGGGTGGTTGTTCAAGGATAGTGGGGTTAGAGGGGGGGGTTGACTTGGAGGGAGAGAGAATGAAGACCCAACAGAAATGATAGTAACCTCCAGGAGCTACAGTCTTTGCTCCACCATTTGAATTGCAGGATACATGAGAGTGCAAATTTTATTGTAGACTAATGTCCACGTTTTGAGCCTGCATTTTCTGTAAATTTAGATGATATACTACCCGAATTTATGTGAAATGGGATCAATGTTTTCCCTCTCTTTTCTGTAAATGGGTTGGTGTTTTCTGTCTATATGATGGACATGAGTTACATTGAATAAGGATTGATCTTCCCCATTAGAGTTTCCATTTTATATTGGTTTCTAACTGATATGCTTCTAGACTTGATATTTTGTTTGCAAAGTGATGTGATGTGCAGGTTCCCTTAGTTGGATGATTTGAAGAGTTGGTTTGCTTCTTCTTTTCCTCTAACATTTTCTTGTAGATATAGTACCTCGGAAGTACACATGCAAAGCCTCGAAATCTCTCCATCTCTTTATGCCTTCTCTTTTTTCCATGCCCTTATAGTCACTTTTCTGGTTTCAGTTACCTTGATGAGCAATAATAGATCTATAAATCAATTCTATATTCACAAGTAGATTCATAACTGCTTTCGTTTTAAAGATCTAGCTAAAGAAATTGAAAGTTTCATTCTTTACAGTTTAGATCTTGTTTTACTAGCTTCCAAATCAAGTTACTTGTTGCACATTTAAAAACTCGAGTTGTTTAGTTAGTAGTTGGAATAAATTTCATTTTAGCATTTGAGTGCTTGCATTTGTTTTCTCTCTTCAAGAAGCAAACAAAGACCCTAAGAAATTATCTTTCTAGCTCACTTTCCTTAGTTACTTTTATGCATTTTTGTTCTTCTTTTACTTAAAAATATTTTGTGCAATAGACTTTCCCAAAGCACACTTAAAGTGTTTTTGGGAATCTTTCACTAAAGGTTGCTTGTTGATTTTCAGGTTTTCGCAATCAGGTAGAGAGGCACACTGGCCGATTTTCCATGATTGGAAGCCCACAAGCAGTTCTAGAGACCTTCCTTCACTTTTTACCTTCTTTATAAACCATTATAATCCTTTTGAACCCTACATTATAAAGGATCAGAGGCATTCCACGAAGAGGGAAGATTGTAAACTTGTTATCTCATTTTGAAGATCACAAGCATAAAAAAAAGCATTGAGATTGTAATAATTGTTGATTTTTCTTAGCGGCATTGAGAGCCATTCTCTTAGGAGAATGTAGGAGAATGGAGACACCTGGTCCGGGACCAGGGTGTGGAATCAACCTAGAGTTGAGTGACCATTCTATTGAGCAAGGATATCTGGTCCGAGACCATGATATGGACCCAGTCCAGCACTGGGGGGACTCAACCTTGAGTTGAGTGACTATTCTGTTGAATGATGACATCTGGTTTGGGACTAGGATGTGGAACCAATCTAGCACTGGTAGACTCAGCCTAGATCTAAGTGGACATTCTTTTGAATGGAGGCCCCTGGTCAGTTACCAGGATTTTACATAGTCTGAGACTACGGACTCAGCTCGGGGATGAGGGCCATTCTCCGAGAGAATGGAGGCGCTTGGTGTGTTACCAAGTATTTGACCTAGTGTCAAATTATGCAGCCTATGGCTGAGGCACCTGGTATGTTACCAGGAAGACACTATAAGCCCTAGACCGAGTCTAGGCATGTGAGACACTCTGACCCTCGATCAGTGGGCTTTGCAATCTTCTCCAAGGCTTAGCTACCCTTGGTTAAGACACCTTAGTACCCGATCTTGGTGTCACACGGATTGTGAGATAAAAGTTGTTATGTATCTAATATTACAAGCAATTATTTTAATATTAATGTAGTATTAATTAAAACATAGGATCACACCCTTTCAGTGAAACGGTGTATTTTGACCTATAAAAGGTCTTCTCATCATTGTAATTAAATCATCATTCAATATTCAATTTTAATGTGGTTAATTTTCGGAATTCATGTGGGTTTTAGAGTTTTAGTCTACTTCAAGTGGTATTAGAGCCTCGTTTGGCTAATCTGGGCCTTTGGCTTGGCTTGTAGCCTTATTTTAGGGTTTCCCTAAAATATTGGACATTGTCCAAAAGAAAAAGATAAAAGTAACAAAAGATAAAAGAAAAAAAAAAGTAAAAAAACAAAAGAAAGGAAAAGGAAAGTAAAAAAAAAAAAGATAAGTAAAACAAACACATGGTTTTGCTTTTAAAGTAAAAGAAACACATGGTTTTGCTTTCCAGCATCAACCGAGGTTTTGCTTTGATTTGAATTATTATAATATATTTATAATAGTTCAATTTTTTGTTTTATTATATAAAATAATAAAATAAAGATTTTATTATATAATAATTAATATAATAATTAATTATTATTCCTTAAACCTCACCGTTCTTAATAAAACAAAATTCCTCCCTGCACAAGAAAAATGGTAGAAATGAATGAAATTAAAGAAAGAATGGCGAAACTAGAGCTTAACCAAGCCCAAGGTTCTAAAAATATTGAGGGTTTACACTCAAGACTCAACCAAATTGAAGGAGAACTACACAAAAGCAAAATCGAATTATCAAAGACTGTCAAAAAAGAAGTCAATGAAGCAGTATCTTGGGAGATGGAAGGTGTAAAAAGAAACATCAAAGTATTGTTCGAATCCGGGTTAAGCAAACTCGAGCATCATTTGGAAAACACAATTACTACATTAGTGTGCAATATGTTAAAGGAAGACCAACCATCCTCAAATTCAAGGCATCATAAGACAATTCCTCCCAAAAGAGGAAGTCCACAAGAAGAGTTCAATCATGATCTCTCTCCAAATCATGAGCAGTCACTTTCTTCTCCAAAAAGGAATGGATATCAAATGAAACCCAAGTTAGAATTGTCAAAATTCAATGGAGACACAAAACGGAACATGGTGTGGATCAACATGGCAGAAGAATTTTTTTCCATACTCAATATCACAGCTGATGAGGAAATGATAAAATATGCCTCTATGCAACTAAAAGAGCAGGCTTACAACTGGTACATGTGGTGGAAGGTTACAACATAGGAAACTAAGCGCAAGTGGAGAACATTCAAAAACGATTTCTTTAAGAGGTTTGAAGACTTAAAAGAAAAAGACTTATTTGCAAAACTTACCAGACTGCAACAAAAACGCGATGTCGATGAATACACCGATGAATGGGAAGCCCTAGCGACACGTGTGCCAAAACTCATAGACATTCAATGCCTCCAAACTTATGTGTACGGACTAAAACCTAGTGTTACATGGGAACTCGCCCCCTAGGGTCGGGGGCGCGCCCCCCTCGCCCCCCGCGCCCCGGGGGCTCAGGGGCTCTTGGGGAAACGTTTTCCAGCGTCCCCAAAATCAGGAAACTCACAAGGGGGCGCGTCCCCTTGTTCTGCAACACGCTCCGATGAAGTGGGGCTCCTAGACGACCCCCACGATTTTCCCAATTTCAGTTTAAAAAAACAAATTTTTAATTTTTATTGTTGTATAGTCTCTATTTCAGGGTTAGTCTTTAGTAATTTACTATTTCACTATTTTAGCACGCAATATCATTGATTCAAGTTTTCAAGTATAATGACTGAAATTAGAAATATGATATCAAGATTCAAATGACAAATTTGAAAATTATCATGATGAATTGTATAACATGTTTCTATTATACTATTATTATTTGCTATATTCTGATTTACATTGCACAATGATAAATTTAGTATTTACT